>CATIWR010116077.1:0-90238 GCA_949677035.1 Omphalea diandra
ATATATATATATATATATATATATATATATATATATATATATATATATATATATATATATATATATATATATATAATGTTTTGTATTCACACCATGGAATATATAAAATGAATATTTTTCGGTGACTTTCTTAGAATCACATTTATAATAGGTGATCTTTGGTACAATTGACGTGACAAAATGAGGTTCAACGTATGTTGAGTCAGTCATTTTCGTATGTCTCGTCGTAACTAGTAAACGAAAATTGAGTTAATTTCGAATTTAATACTTTATTAACATAAATTAAAGGATTAGTGATTTCAATAGAATTATTTTTTTTAAAGACTTTTTTAGAATGACCTCTATAATTAAGTGATATTATGTGTAATTTAATCGAGTTTCTCAAGCCAAATGGTTATGTGTTAAAACACCTCAGCAGATGCATTCACAAAAATGGCCACTGACAGATCAATGAATAGCTTGGTTATGATTTATCATTAAGTTGCAAGCATTGGAGGTGTATTGAGAAATTCCATGGGACACTTCATTGTAGTATATTCCATCTCATGTGAGGCGACAAACCCTGAAGAGGCAGAAATCTTAGCCATTTGGAAAGCCTGCGATCTCTCAAAAACATTGGTGCTGTCCCACGAAAGCAAAATTAGTCACTGAATCCGACTCAGCCTTAGCTGTTGATTATATTAACAAGGAGTTTTCTAGAGGAATGAACACGGCAAATTGCTTTGTAATAAGGGGCCTCTGAAAAGCCTATGAATACGACGATCTGGGTCTGAAGTATGTTGTTTTCGACTTATCTGATGCTGTTGTACTGGTGTTGCAAATTGAACCAGGTGTTTTAGTCGGTGTTTGAATCGAACCGTTCTTAGCAGACCACTTATGTAGCAGGACCCGAATCTTGTTGATTGTAATCTGTGTTATGAGGTCTTGGAGTTTTTTCCCATAACTCTGGGTGCTTAGGTCCTTGGGTGTATTGGAAAAGGATATCGGCTCGGGTACTTTGGTGCCTCTAAGTTTATATATATATATATATATATATATATATATATAAAATAATAATCATTTTATAAAAAAAAACATCCCGTACTTCGGCGCCTCTAAGTTATATTTTTTTTTCTATATTATATTAATAAAATAATAATCATTTTATAAAAAAAAAATCCCGTACTTTGGTGCCTCTAAGTTATATTTTTTTTTCTATATTATATTAATAAAATAATAATCATTTATAAAAAAAAAACATCCCTGATTTTTTTTTTCATAACCTAATTTTAGTAATTTAGTCACACGAGTATTTTTATAATTTAATATGCTAGCAATTTTGAGAACAAAATAGAAAGTAAAAAGATAACCCTCATGGTTTTTATAAACTAATTTTATTAATTTAAATCATATGAGTGTTTTCATAATTCCATTCAAATCGTATTTGAGTAAATTGAAGGTTTAGTTATAAGAAACAACATTTGGATATAAATTTAAATATAAATAGACGTACATTGATACTTTCAATAAGAGAATTTATTTTTGGATATGTAAAATTATTGCTAATAAGAAAATTTTTGAATTATATAATAATAATAAATTATTATTATTATTATTATTATTATTATTATTATTATTATTATTATTATTTGTTGAATTAGATTTTTCGAATAGTTACATTAGAAAAATAGACTAATTAATTTATAAATGAGTGTCAATATTACATAATTGGATGAGGCAATATTTTTAAAAGTGATGGCTGGTTGGCTCTCTCGATTTGCCAGTCCCACTAATTCAATGGGATATTATTTTTTAAAAATTCAAGGAAAAATATAAATTTTAAAATTAAAAAATTAATAAAATATGATAAAATAGTAAAAAAATTATTTTTAACGTTTAAATTTTTTAGTAAAATAACATAATTTTAAATATTTTTAAAATTTTCACAAAATAATATAGTTTTTATGTTAGATCAATTTTTCCTAATTCACTGATTTTGATTAATTTTTTTCAATTTTGATCACTTTTTAAATTTATTAATTTGTAATTATTAACTAAACCGAACAATCAACCGGTTCTCTTTTTTATTGATATGACCAATTAATTCAATCACATTCTAAAAACACTTATTTAAGGTATTTGGAAGATCATATGCTATATTAAACTTAATTATTTTTATTTTTAATTAATAAACAAAAACGATTTATTTAAAATATTAAATAATTACTTAGAAGCTTAACAGATCTTATAAGTTATAATATTACTTCTATTTAAAATTAACCACTGCGTAATAAACAGATTACTTTAGAATACAAAAAGTGGCTTATAATATAAATGAATTATAAATTTAAATCTTATTATAATTATAATGTGTTTTATTTATATATTTATATTGCCTTTGTACCATTTTACTAATTATTTGCTTTATCCTTGAGAATTATTTTGGAGAAGCAATTAGGTTACTAAATTGAAACATAAGTGGAGGTTGTTTTCATTTAAAATTTTCCAACCACTGAAACAGTGCTTTGATATGACAATATTGATGCCATTTATCTAACATCTAATCTAGTCTTTCACGCATGGACTAAGCATATTGAATTAAACTTTTGCTTTGTTCGTTAGCTAGTGGTTAATGGCAATCCTCAGGTTTGGTTTTTATCAACTCATGAGTAGCTTGCGGATTTGTTGACCAAGCCCTTGTCCATCAATTTTTCCAAGTTTCTTTGTGATAAGCTTTCGCTATATGATATCCATGGGCTTGTAGGGGGTGTTAACGGATATTGGTTTATCTTTTCAATTTTATCCTTCTGTTTGTAATTTCTGTACTTATCTTCCTCATCTTATTTTTCCAGTCCGTATCTCTATCTTTTCATTGTATTGTAAAAGCTTTTCGTACCATATCAAATTGATATAAGGAAATACAACATTGTCATAGTGTTCGAGCCAGATTTATTCGGCTCCTTTGTATTTATCCTATATTGCTAAATTAGTAGATTGTTATATATATATATATATGATAAATTATATCATGAACCCTATTCATGATACTTTGTTCCTTTATTTATGCATTGCATTTTGGGAGAGAGTCACACATGTGAAATTTTAAGTTGTCTATCATATAATGTCTTTTTTTTTTTTTTCCCAAATGCATTCATTGCTATTGACAAACATTAACAAGGGTTTAGACTTGAAATTCTCTTTCTTTTTTTTTTCAATTTTTGGTTCTCTAATTTTTCATTTTTATTCTCTATTCTTCGATTTATGCATTCTTCTTGTTCGATTCTTTGTTCTCTGCTCTTCTTTTTCGTTGTTACCTTTGGGAATGACTTCAATCTCATGTGTACGTGAAATATAAATAATGAATCTAATTGTAACAAACCATAATTAGTGATGAAAGAAGACAGGTTCACCATAAATAGTGATAAGGTTCATGAATTATAATATATAGGTTTTTAGAAACTGATAACTAATGAAATTATATAGATTAATGAATCTGAGTATTTAAAATAATGAACCTATAGTGGATAACTAATAAACTTCTATGATCTAACTAATGAATTTATAGTTTTTAAGTAATGAACATATACAGACTAATGAACCTGAGTATTAAAAATGATGAAGCTGCGATTGATAAGTTATGAATTTGCGTGATTTAAGTGATGAACATGTGTTATTTCATTAATGATCTTATATAGTGTTAACTAACGAACCTATAGTACTTAACTAATGAACCTATATGAAACAAAAATATATATGAAAAATAAACAAATTCATTATAAACCTATCTTTGTACCTTTTTTATATTTCATTTCATTTTTTTTATTCATTCATAATCTTAGCTGCTAACTGATATCAAATAAAAGTAATGAACTTATAGTCGATAACTAAAAAACCTGCATATTTTAACTAATGTGTCTATAGTATTTGACTAATCAGCCTTTATATAATAAAAAATTTTAGTATTAATAATAATAGGAAGACATTTTGAAATAAAAAATAAAAATAATAGGCATTAATTTTAAATAAATAATAATAATAATAGGCGAGCATGTTTTTTTCTTTGTTGAACGTGTGATGGATATCTAGTCCATATTGCTATATGGACAAAGGTTATAAGGACAAAAGTTCATGATATGAGAATCCTCATATATATGGATTAGACACCATCTTTCTTTGAGCTACCTTTTCAAAATGAGTTCTACCCAATCTCATATATTTATGTATGGGTTGCGAACCATCTTCCTTTGAGCTACCTTTGAAAACGAGTTCTATCCAATTCCATTTGTCTTCTATCATATATGTTGTTAATCACATAAATAACAAAGCATTTAACATTGTCTAAAATGATGATGTGACATGATAATGTATCATAACATGTTAGCTAATGAGATCCATCTTGATACATCATACAACATATCATATATTTAAAAAAATTACATGTATAAAAAAGTATGATGTAGTCAAGTATATTTTATTTGGTTTTTAAGATTTGAATTTGTGTCAATATAGTATATTGTATTATGCATAATCAATCAAATAAGTATTAAATCATCTAACCTTGTTCATGATATGTTGATGTGATGGCATAATTTTTTAATTGTATTTTTACATGCATATTAAAGTGTATTAAATTCATTCAACAAATAAAAAGTTATAAATCAAAATAATTAATCAAATTGTATCTAATAATCTAAAAATAAAGCAATACAACATTATAATCTCATGATTATTATTAGTTTAATTTTAAAAGAATATAATCAAATAAAATCAAAATCAAAATTAATGTTATTGTATCAAGGTGTTGATATTCTCAATAAAAAAATAAAAGAATTAAAATTTTTAAAAATACTAAATTTAAATTTCAAGCCAAATTTGAATTTCAAACGAATATGTTTTATGTGTAGTTTTGATAGTTTTTTTTTATTTTTTCTATTGATTTTTAAAATTTTAAAATTATAAATCAAAACTCATTATTTTGTAGTATAAATTTATTTTGAAACAAATTATTTTTTGAAAAATTATATTTTTATAAAGAATAAAATTATACTTTAAAATAATTGATATATATAATTTTAGAAATTAATTTAAAAAATAAAAAAAACTATCAAAACTACACCAAAAAAATAAATAGTTTGAAATTCAAATTGATATTTTTGAAAAATGTTAATCCTTTTGTTTTTCATTAGGAACATCAACAGCTTGATACAATGTTATTGATTAATTTTAATATGAATTTTTATTAATTACATTCTTAAAATATTAAATTGATTATAATAATGAAGTATAATATTTTTTATTATTTTGTATTATTCGATGCAATTTGATTAATTTTTTTAACTTATAATTGTTTATTTTATTGATTGGTGAAATATACTTTTAATATGTAGATAAAAATAATTTAAAAAATTTATATCATCAAGTCAGCACATCAATAGCACTCATTTAATTAATTTTACATAATATAGGGTACTATATTGACATAAGTTACAACCTTAGGGCCCAAATAAAAAGTTAAACAATATGGTACTTTTTTATACTGTTATTTTTTAAAAAATATATGTCTATGCTAGGCAATGTGTGCCTCATTAGTTGACATGTTATACCACATTATCATGCCACATCAATATTTTAGATGGTATTAAATGCTTTATTACTTATGTGATTAATGATGTATATTAACATATATCATATGTTACTATTTTGATACAAACTAAATCTTAAAATCTAAACGAAGAAAATGTTAAACCACAAAGATACTTTTTATACTTCTTTTTAATTAAGTTTTACTTATATAAAATCTACTTGAGAAAATTTATTTTTTAAAGAAAATTATTATTTTTCTTAATAAATTCTGATAAAGTATCATAAAAATAATAAAGAATTCAAACAGACATCTTAAAATTTTTAAAAGTAAATAAAAAATGACATGATTTAAAATTATTTTTTGAGAGTAAACTTGAAATCTTATTCAAAAATTTTTTTGTATGTAAATATGAAAGATGATCCAAATCCGTTTGAAACCTATGTGACTTGAATCTGACCTGATTAGACTAGAACTATTTGCCACATTTAGTTTATTATATAAATTTTAAGTAATTTATATAATTTTAATATTGTGTTTGGGATGATATTAATTCTAGATAATGAAACATTATTTATGCTAGTACATGTAATTTTAAAAATTATAATTGAATTATATTAATTTTATAATTTTAAAAATTATTATTGATAAGTTTATCTAAAATGTTAAAGTCTAATGTAGAAATTTTATACTAATTTATTTAAATTTTATATTCGGTTTGGATGAATATTAATGTTGCTTAGATTAGATACTAGTTAGATAATTTATTTTGATTTTTATATAAAATTATTAAAATCAAATTAAATTTCTATAATGATATTAATATTTTTAATGTTAATTTTATAATTTTATAAAAAAATTCAAAAAATAACAAAAAATATAACTTAAAAAAGAAAGTATATATATATATATATATATATATATATATATATATATATATATATATAGAGAGAGAGAGAGAGAGAGAGAGAGAGAGAGAGACACACACACACACACACATGTAAAAATGTAAATGTTTGATACAAATAAAAGTATTAAAACTAATCAATTGTTGCATCTTTCGAATCAATGATAAAATCATCAGCGACGTGGGAGTCATCAGGATAGGATGCAAGAGGAGCAGCAACAGCAAATCTAGAAGCAAGAACAACAGTAGTAACAGTGGTCGGTGGCTGAGAAGGAGGGAGGGTGGGTAGCATTGAGATCTGCAAATGAGAGGGAAGAGGTATCCCAGTCTGCTAGGACACTGCAAGCAATCACTCCTCCATAGCTCGCATGGGCGTGATAGGATGTGATCCTCTCATCTACTTGTTGCTCAACCTCTCGCTGTAAGTCCTCAACATAAAACGCTGGAGTTAAAGAAGAGTTGAGACCTGAGGACTCGCCACAGAAATGAGGGGCTTGATCACTCATATCATAGATTCAACCATTCACCTGACTCCACAACCAGCAAGAAAATCTCATACTCATCAATCTGATGAGGCTCATCGGATCATGGAGATGGTTGTGATAGCTGCTCATGATGTATGAGAATACTATCTTGCATTTTATAAAGTATGAGATATATAAATATTAATTAATGAGAAAATAAAATATAAAATAAGTAAATTATGACTTACATTAAATGTCATGGACTGTGCATCAACGAAGGTCTCCATGTCATGTTATTTTGTATGCGTATACATGAAGACATCGACAGATTGAACCTTTTGTCCCAACTATCAACTTATTATAAAGGTAATGAAAACAATAAATTAAAATAAAAACTTTATACAAATAAAATAAATTGTAATCATAATTGTGAAACATTTTCTTATCGGTCATCTAACACGCTTAGAATAAGGGATAAACCCCTTTTGTGTGCCTAGATGGACCTGAGTCAATATCTCCTTTCTTAGTCCTTTTGTTCAGGTTGGCTTGGTAAGACACAACATGAGCAAGTGAAGAACTCTACTGTGTCTGACAGTGGTCCCAGGCCTCATCAGGCATCTAGGTCTCCTTCCCCTTATGCCTTAAATCGTGAAGCATATCCTTATACCTCAAAGCAATCTTTTTAAAGAAGGTTATATAGACCAAGGCATCAATCGTCAAGTCCCACTAAAACTACTTTTGTATGAACAATAAACACAAAAAAAATTAGTAAATAATTAAAAACTTATTTTTTAAATATTTAACTTAGAATTATAAATATAACTTAACTTAAACAAAAGGTCTTCACAAACTGTGGGACCTTCTTTCAAATGTAGCCATCATGATGAATCTTCTGCTTGAAAATCTTCTGGCATGCATAGGAGCATCCATCGAACAGATACAAACTACACAAAATTGAAAATAGAAATTAGTTAGTATTACAATTAATAAGATAAAAAAAATATGAAAATAAATAGACAATATAAAAAATAATTAGTATATAACTCCAATGCTATAAAGAAATATGGGGTAGCTCAGACGCAGGAACTGTATATGTCTCATCCTAATCTTAGACGTCGATGATGTTGATGGAGGTGAAAGGGGATCCTGAGTAGAGAATGGAGCTGAAGGAGGAGTCAAACCTATAGGCAAAGCCAGTGTCAAGGGAAGTCCAAAAGTCGAAGTTGGTGTGTTGGATGGTGGAAGTGGTGGAACAGACGACCTGCAATCACGGGTACGTCCTCTACCTAACGTACCGCCTCGGGAAGATGTACTTGAATGGCAACGTAGATGACGTGTCATCTAAAGATGCATATAAAATTTTTATATCTAAGATAATATATACATAACAAATTTTCTATTAAAATTTGTGTATTAATATACTTAAAAATTAAATACACTAAAATTTTTAGTTTATTCTGAATCATCATACTCATATTACCTTCAGACATTATATTTTCTGATGATTCAAATTTTGATTATAGCTTCGTTGTATCATCAAATTGAATATCTCCATCTTCATCATTTAATTTGATAAACAACGCACCCAAATCATTTAAAATTTATGATGGTTTTTCCTCCGTAATTTCTAAAATAGACAAATTTTGTTTCATATCCTCTTGAAATGAAGTTTGAGATGATGTCTTAATAACTAATTCATCCTTTAGTTTAATAAATGATCGAGCTTTTATTTTGAATACTACCTACCAATCAGCTTTATCTCGTCATAAATTAGGATAAGGATGATAATTCACTTGATAAGGTTGCATCACCAATATGAAAGGTTCATATTTGTTAAACTTGCACTTGTGGTTGATTTCGATAATATTGTAATTTCATGCATTTTCATTCCAATATTAGGCATCAGATCAATCCATTCACATTTAAACAAAATAGTTCTTTTTATTAGAAATGTAGGATACTCCAACTATAACACCTTGATTAGTCGACCATAATAGTCATATGCATTGTCACTATAGTTCAAACCCTTAATACTTATTCCATTATTGATTGATGCCCTATTGGAACCATATTTTCAGTGTGAAATTTGTAACTATTTATAAAGTAAAGGGGATATATAGTCACACCACGTAATGGACCTTTTGTAAGATCTACAATAAATTGATTTATGATTCCATTTGTTAGATTATTTGCCTAAAAAAACAAAACAACTTATTATCTACATTAGTTATATAATAATTACTCTTATAAAATTTACTATTATATTATTAGCTAGGGTATACTAAAAATAAAATTTGCACAATATAATATTAGTATTTAATATTTGTTTATCATTTTCAGAAGTACAAAAGGAGTTGAAATATAAGTATAACTTACTCAACATATTTTGTTACTTCATGACAGTTCATGAGAATATATGTTTGAGTTGTGTGATATTTTTCATCTATCAACATTTTACTTTTAGCTCTACTAAATGGTATACCAAGATAAGTGAATATTGACAAATTCCCTAGAATATTGGATATTTCAGAGTTTCCACCATCATCATTTTGAGGTACTCTTTTGTGCCTTGTATGCACATGTGGTTCAAAATAAATATGAGCAAAATGATGAAACTTCTCCAACCAAGTATGCATTGCTTATAAAACCTTCAATCTAAGCTTTATTCTTCACATTGTTTTTTAACTGTGTAAGAAATCTACAACATACAATATGTGAATAAAGTAGAAATGAATGGATTGAATTGAAATTACATGTACAATGGAAACTTTTGCAATTAATGTACCTCTCAAAAAGATGCTTCCATCTATATTGCATAGGTCATGTTTGCTTTGCTTCATATGCCAAGTATACAACTAGATGTTCCATTGAATCAAAAAAACTTAGAGGGAAAATACGTTCCAACTTACACAAAATCAAAGGAATATCAATTTCTAAACGTGTCATGTCTTCCTCCCTGATTTGCGATGCAGTGAGTTCTTTAAAACACAAACTCAACCCTGTGAGAGCTTTCCATACTTATGAAGAAAACAACTCAAGGAGTAATCTCTGCATAAACACATGACAATCATGACTTTTCATGCCAAACAACTTTAGCTTGCGCCTATTGACACATCGAGCCATGTTGGATACTTACTCGTATGGAAATCTAATATTCTTGAGTCATTCACATAATACTTTCTTACTTTGCTTATCAAGCATATATTTTGCCTTTGGATATTTTTTAGTTGCATTATCCCGATGTAACTTCGGATGATAATAAAATAACTTCATATTTTCTCTTGATTTGTCATTATCTTTAGATTTCCCTTTTATGTTCATCATTATATTAAAATATTCTCAAACACATTCTTTTCAATGTGTATGACATCCACATTATGCCTTATCAAATTGGTACTTTAATAAGGCAAATCCCATAATAAACTTCATTTATTACAACCACATCTTATTCGTTTTGTTATTTGACCATTAACATCTTTAAACCCAACTTCAATTACCCTCATCAATCGTAATTCAGTGATTTCCTCTAGCACGTCCATTCTTGATCTAATAGGTGGAGTCAAATCTTCCACGATTTGATTATTAAGAAATGCAGTTTTATTCCATCATGACGAATGACCAAGTGGTAAGAATTTTTTGATATTATCAAACCAAGAATACTTACCTCGATTTGGAAGTGTGAAAGCATCAGTATGTTCCATGCAATACGGACAAACAAGTCTACCTTGAGTACTCCATCTAGACAATATACCATAAGCGAAAAAATCAATATCAGTCCATAGCAAAGTAGCTCGCAATTGAAAATTATACTTTGTGAAAATATCATATGTCTCCACACCAATTTCCTATAACTTTTTCAGTTCTACAAATCATGGGCTGCATGAATACATCTAACTTTTGTTTAGGATTGTTAGGTCTTAGAACCAGAACATAAATAAACATATATTCCTCCTTCATACACATCCAAGGTGGAAAGTTATAAGGGATTAGAATAATTGGCCAACATGAATATTATTGTCTCGATTGACCAAAAGGTTAAAACCCATCAATGCATAATCCAAGTCAGACATTTTCAAATTTCATATGTAAACTATAAATTCATTCTATTAAAATGCTTCCACACAGGAGAATCGGAATAATGTTCCATCTCACCTTCATCTTGTTCATGCTTAGCATCTCATCTCATATAATTGACAGTTGCTTTAGAAGCATACAACCTTTTTAGTCTCAACATCGGAGGAAAGTAATACCTCTTCTTATATGAAACTTCTTTTTTAGATGTACTTGATCTTCAAGGCATGCGCTTATATCTGAAAAATTCACAAACCTTGCATGTGATCAAGTCACTGTCATCACCCCCAATATAACATGCAATTATTTTTATAGTAGTGAATCTTCTCAACTAAAGGACCTAAACCTTGCGTTAATTTTTTGGTGGTACAAAAACTATCAACCATCATATGATCCTCAGGGCAACGAATCATTGTACCATTATACAATATCATTGTAACACCTTCCAGATAAAATGATGCTCCAATTTGATATTCATTAGTTATGCAACCGAAGATAACTTAGAATGTTTTTCACAACTATACCACAATTCTTCATTAGTTGCATCATGCATATTATACAACTTTTGAGACTACAGATTGAAAGTTTCACTCATACCACTCAATCTAACTTTGGCCCAGCTACATCCATTACCATATTATGTTATGAAGTGGATTCTGATTCACCTAAACATACATTATCAATTAGAGGTTCAACTTCATATGTAGCTGATGTTCCAAACCACACACTTCACCATGCAAATACCATTCATAGTACCAAGGAACAAAATTCCTTTTCATAATATGCAACATTACTATATTGGAGTCCAAATAACTGTTATTTTGACACTTGTTATGATTACACGAACAACTAATTTTAATTTCATCCATGCATTTTGTTTGAGATGTCGTGAATTGAATGAAATAGTTTACACCTTCTAAGAATTCTAAACATAATAAACCATCCTTCAACCTAGAATGCATCTAATTCTCCTCTAATCTCATTATAAAATCCTAAAAATTTTAATGTAACAATGCTATTAAACATATACATATAATATTTTTAATTTAATATTTTTATGCTGTTTTTCAGTTTTTTTATATCTAATATTATTTCCTTATCTCCCCTTACGTATAAGGTAATAACCTAACTCATTTAAAAATTCATTATCATTTAACAATTTATCGTAATAATATAGTTCATACAACTGCTGAAATTTCGATAGCATCTCTCTACAGTTCTTCTAGTGCATCAAAATGAAAATTATTTTCCAACATTTATTATTATACACTAAGAAAACATGTATGAGATAAAGAACCAAATTTATTGACAACATAATAAACTATATTATTTACAACATGTTATAGTAGACAATGAAATTTTCAAACTATCCACTTTGGACAATTTAGTGTGATTCTCATCATCCATTGAGAATTACACCAAATGGGTATCTAAGGTTATATGTTTTATGAAATTTAGAGGAAATTTAACCAAATTTCATATAAATAACATATTTGTTCAGTATTGTCATTGTCATTTTAACCAAAAAAAAAAACTAACATCAAAATAAACATTAAAAATTAAACATTAAATTCAAAACGAACATTATCAAATATTCATAAATTTTATGAAATAATTAGACTTTTATCATATTATGGCATAATGATTCGAATTTTGGAAAATTAATATACATTTTTCAATTTTTTAAATTTTAGATATTTAATGAAATTTATGAATTTGTAATTTATAGGCCAATATTTTTTTATAATTTATGTACATTTTTTATTTTTTCTTCGGCCAATTTAGGACATATAATTTTTTTATATATTTTATTCTATTATTAATATTATAAAATTTTAAGTAATTCAATTAAATTTTTTGAGTATGTTATGTTATTACTAAAGTATGAAAGTGTTTTAAGTTTTAGGCATTTATTATTAAATAGTATTAAATTTTATGAAATATTTTGGAACATAACAATTTTATGAATATTTTTTATTATTAAATAGTATTAAATTTTATGAAATATTTTGGAACATTATAATTTCAAAAATTATTTTTTATTATTAAATATTATTAAATTTTATAGAATACTTTGAAATATTTTAGGAATGATTTTTAATTATTAGATATTATTCATTTTTATGGAATACTTTGGAAATTATAATTTTATGAATATTTTTTTATTATTAAATAGTATTAAATTTATGGAATACTTTGAAATATTACAATTTCAAGTATGATTTTTTTATTATTAAATATTATTAATGTTTTTTATTATTAAATGTTATTAAATTTTATGAAATACTTTGAAACATTAGAATTTGAAGAATGATTTTTATTATTAAATATTATTAAATTTTATAGAATACTTTGAAACATTACAATTTCATAAATGATTTTTCAAGTATTCTTATATTTTGTAAGTTTTATAAAATTACAAATCCACAAACTTTATTTTTAATTTTTCTAGTCAGAAAATTAACATTTTTGGAAATTTACTGATATTTTTCAAGGATATTATTAAATTTTATGGACACTTTACAATATTATAAAATTTAAATTTTATTACATACAAAGATACATAATATTGAAATATATCTTAACATACCAAGTATTAAACAAGCAAATATTTTATAATAATATTTAAATATTTTATATAATGCCCAATTTTTAATTTTTATTGATACTTTTAAATTGAAAAACTTTTTAATTAAATACCTACCTTTTGTAGTATAGAAATCTCAAAGTCCAACCAAAATATATTTCAAGCTATTCACAAAATGCAAATAAATAATTATAAATTACGCACATATTCATAAAATTTTTAAAATTTAATTAAATTACACTAATTTTAAAAATAAAAACACAATTTAATTACTTAATTCAATGAAAATATAATTAATGATTTCTAAAATTTCTTAAATATTATTGAATTGCACTTAAATTACTCAATTTAATTAAAATTTCTGAAAATTAATGTAATTACCCTTAACTTTGTAAAATTTCTAAAATTTACTTAAATTGCACTTAAATTTATAATTAAATATAACTCAAATTTCTAAAATTTAATTAAATTACAATTTAATTACTGAATTAATTAATTTCATAAACTTATTAAATTTTAACTAAATTAAAAAATTTACATTAATTGCATTTAATTAAATTACTAAATTATTAAATTTCACAACGTATTAAATTTACACTAAATTACAAAATTAATAATTTACACTTATTAAATTTACACCAAATTATAAAATTTTCAATATTCTCTATATAACACATAATTTACAAAATTCATTACAAAATAAATATAATTTTATAAAATAATCAAATTAATTGAAATGACTTTAAATTTATTACATTAATTTACAAAATATTACAAAAATTAATCTAATTAATAACCTAACAACATTAATCAAAATTAACAAAATAAACAAATTACCACAAGTAACATAAATTCATAAATTTATCAAACATTAACACAAATTAACAAATTTCATTAATCCATTTAACAACCTAATTTTTATTTAACAACAAATCTAAAATTATTTTCATATAATTTTGCAAAATTTAATAGACTAAACAACCTAACAACATCAGTTAAAAAATAACAAAAATTAACAAAATCACAAATTCACATAATAACAAAAATGATAATAATTAAGAAAAACAAAAAAAATTCACATAATCACATTCAACACAAATTCAACATAATTTCTTTAAAAAAGATAATTTATTCAAAATTTATAAATTCAACACAAAATCAACATAGTTTATATAAAAATTTATACAAAATTCGACATGAATTAACATAATTTATATACACAAACTAAATATACAAAATTTATATAAAATTCAACACACTAACTAAACAAAATATACAAAATAATTTATACATAATTTATATAAAATCAAATATTCACATAAATAAAAAAAAAATTCACATTCAACATAATCAAAATTCACATAGTTAAAAATTCACATTCAACATAATAAAAAATTCAAATAATTAAAAATTCACATTCAACATAATCAATATTCAACTAAATATAAAAATTAAATATAAAAAATTAAAAAAACAACATTCAACCAAATTTCACATAATAAAAAAAATACACAATAAAAATTCAATTAAATATAAAAAAATAAATGAAAAAAAAACATTCAACCTACCTTTGTGGCGGTGGCAGCTTCCTCCCTCAGCAGTGGCAGCAATAGCGGTAGTAGGTACACACACACACATAGAGAGAGAGAGAGAGAGAGAGAGAGAGAGAGAGAGAGGCACTGACGACAGTCATAACAAAGTGATGTGAAAGAGATAGAGAGAGGGACCGACAAAAAGGCGAGAGATGTGCGGTAGTGTGGTGGCAATGCTGCAACGATAAGGGTGAGAGAGAGGGAGAGAGAGGTGACAAGGATAAAGAGGAAAGAAAGAAGAAAAGGAGTCCAGTGTCAGGTCATATAAGAAATTTATCGAGAGATTACTAATGGAATCGACCATGCCATATTATTAAATTTGTCAGTACAATTAAATTAAAATTTATCAACTGATCACTTGGCGCACGATTTTTTGCATGACTTTTTGCCTAATTCCATCGGTGATTCCGTCGGTAATTTACCAACGAAAATCCGCTGATAATCCATCTTCATATTTATAAACTTAATTAATCATTTTTTCAACGCAAATCTAATGTTATTTGCCGATGGAATATTTTTCGCCAGTAAATTCTGTCGGTATTTTTTGTTTTTCTTATAGTGTCAAATGGTATATTAAACTTAATTACTTTTATTTTTAATTAATAAACAAAAATGATTTATTTAAAATATTAAATAAGTACTTAGAAGCTTAAGAGATCTTGTAGGTTATAATATTATTTCTATTGAAAATTAACTACTACGTAATAAACAGATTGCTTTAAAATATAAGAGGTGGCTTATAATATAAATAGATTATAATTATAAATCTTATTATAATTATAATAATATTTTATTTATATATTTATATTGCCGTTGTCCCATTTTACTAATTATTTACTTTATCTTTAAGAATTATTTTTAAGAAACAATTAGGTTACCAAATTAAAACGTACATGGAGGCAATTTATTATAAGAGTGTTTTTTATTTTATTTATCTAAATATGACTATGTATTAATTTTTTATATAATTTGATGACAAAAAACGAGTTTATTAGCGATAAAAAGAAAATTGTTAATTTCTCTCAAAATAAATGAAAAATATTTTTAAAAATCCGTGATAGTGTCTTTCAAATTTTGGAGAAATTTTATTGGATCAAATATAAATATCCCAGCAAATTAGAAATAAAATGGTAGGAAAAAAAATTATTTACATTGAGTATGAGAAATTTATTTATATATTCAAGTAATAGGTAAATTGTAATTCAAATAGTTATCACTAACTGTCAATGAAAATTACTATAATTTATTTCTCAAGTGAAAAGGCAATTACACATTTTTAAATTGAATTACAATTATTTTATTGATTACTCATGTACATCATTATTTTAACCATTTATTTATTTTTTTAGTTTAACCCTTTATTTATTTCAGAGCATATTCCATTTATACTATTTGCTATAATCAAAATCCAACTATTTTCTTCTTCTACTCACGGTTGGTTCATTCATATCTTTTTGCTATAATCATGAAATTAGCACTTACAGTGTCGATCTGCTGCCCGATCTCCCCAAAATCAAAATCCAACTATTTTCTTCTTCCAATCACGGTTGATTCATTCATATCATTTACCTGTAATCATGAAATTAGGTCAACGTATCATATCATTTTGCTATAATCACTAATTTTGTGTGTCAATGTGATCATGAAATCGACATTGTAAGTACTAATTTCTCAGATTGGTGTGTTGCATTATGGCAACCACACCGAGCCCAGAATTGTCAACAGAAACCGAGAAACAAAAATGTCCACCGTTCTTGTCCAATACCAACAATTTTTGGATGATCTTGAAGATCTCCACCAGCAAAAACTCTATGCAATTTCAAAACTACAGACGGGTCCATGTCTTAGCCAAGATGAGAAAGAAGTGAATTCAGAGATCAATGCACAGTTGAGGTCCCTTGATCAACAAATAGAAGTCGCCAATTCCAAAGGAAGAGAACTGAAAACTACCTTACTCCATATGCATGCGGTAGTTTTGGATTCGGTGGAGGCTTGTGCTACCGCAATTGATTTTCTGAATGCTAATCCAAGTGCGTGGATGAATGGCGCTAATATTTCTGTTGATCCCGATTTGAGTGAGGAAGAAAAGGAGTTGATGAGAGAGACTGCCCGGGAGAAGGGCCGTATCCGTCCTCTTAACTAGAGGTGGTTACTCTTGCTTTTCTACTCATACTTCAATTCTTCTTTTCTTTTTACATGAAGTTCTAATTGTTGTTTCTTTTAATGTGCAAGGCTTGACAGATGACATCCAGACATCCGATGTTTATGGAGCACCAGCAGTTGATTATCAATATCTGTGGGATTTCAATAAATTAGGACTTTAATTTCATAATGTGGAAGGACTTTAATTCATCCGGTAATTTCATAATGTTGTAGTAATTTAGTAGCTTTAACTAGTGCCTATGTTCTGGGTGTATTCTTTTTTCCTTAAGAGGATTTTTTCCGTAGGGTTTTATCTCTTGAGGTTTTTAATGCGGCACCCCTTTTATTTTGTTTGCCAAATGAATGAAAGTATTTTCCATAAAAAAAAAGTACCTTATGTTTAATTGTTGTTCTAATAAATTTGCCTTTTGCAATGATATTGTATGGATATTAAATGACGGAATAAAAATATGTTAAAGAAATCTAAATTATTTGAGATTAATTATAATAACCCTCAAATTTATAATTTACATATTGATTTTAAAGAGAAATAACATTTGCCTAGAGAAATAAAATTTGTCCAATTTTTAAAAACTGCATCTTAAAAATATAGTAAGATTTTACATTGATGAGTAATCTTTTTTTTTTTTTACAAAAAAAAAAAGTCAAGATAAATTTAGATATAACTATTAGTTCATATATATGATAGAGAAATTTTAACTCAATTTCTCTAGAAATTAAGTTTCTAACCCACCTACAATACATATAATTGAAAAAATAGATACCAAAAATTCATATAGTTTTTAATGTATTTGTTTTTTTATTATGATTTGTTCATATAGTCAAAAATTCATTATGATTTAATGTATTTGTTTTTAGATTATTTCTCTAAATTTAATATTAATCCATCCCTTCATCGAAATCTTTACGTGTTTCTCAAGGCTTGTGGGCACAAAACGAATGCCATCGCTACTGTTGTTATTTCTTTCCATTTGGGGTACTGAAGTAGTTTATAGGGCTTGTGCTATGTTGGGATCATTACCAATGATAAGATGCAAAAGCTATGGCTAGCTGTGAGTTGCACGGTGCTGCTGGGCAATGTTTTATTTAGGTGGCTGTGTTGGTCAGCGTTGAATGCATTGGTCATATCAGTATCATTATTTGCGATAGTTGTAGTTAGTTTTCAATAGTAGTCAAGATATCATTGTTTCGAGGTTCATAGTGTGGTTCATTCAAGATTTCTTGGGAAAATAGTGGTGGAGAGGTGGTTTGGGTCTGAACTTGCACATGTTCATCAGATGCATGGCTTGTTCGTGTGCTATAAGTTGCTTAAGTTCTGACACAGTCTTTCTAGGCTAGTGTTCTTCATTTGTGATGGTAGATTTCTCTTTATGATTTCAGCTTGAAATTTGGTGTAGGGAGTGCTTACGTAGTTTTTCTGAGATCTGTCTAAATTCAGGATAAGAAAACTTGTAGGTGTCCTTGCATGTTGTGTTCATTTGCTGGGTAATGGCTTGGAAGCTAGGATAATTAGAAGACGTGTGGACATGGAAGTTATGCTGCAGGGTTCACTTGTGAGGAGAACTGGTTCACTTGGGGTCCTTTAAGTAGATTATTTTTGTAAAGATTTTAGGTTAATTGGTGCTGCATGTAAATGGGATGAGTATTTCATCTGTCCCATTTTGCAGTTTTGTTTGTCATTATGGGCTTCATTGTGTTGTAAAAATTAGTTCTCAAAGCTTCGTCTGGTTGGCATGTAAGAGCTCAAAAAAAAAATGTAAGCTTATAGAACTTGCCTTTTGTTGCTGCACTGTGATTTGAATGGATGTATTAGGACGTGCTCATTTTACATGTGAATGTCTTTACATTTAGGTTTGCATATTGATACTACCTAGATAACACTGGCCAAGCCCTATAGCACAAAGAGCCCAATTTGGCCAAGCAAGTGAACTCACAAGGCCAACTCGATCATGATAAAACCACAGGCTTACCAGCTTAGCCCACAACTAGGCGTTTTCCCCACTGTTGATGGAAAATGTGTGTTTAAAAAAAAAAAAAAAACCACGCTAGCAGACCAAAAAGGAAAATTGACTTTTCCCTAACAGGAAATTTGTTAGCTTGCCTGGTTCGATTTAGAAAACACCATTCTTCTACAATTCACCTCATGCCACCCTACCCATAGTTCATGGGAATCATACATTTCCTCATCTGAAAACTACACCGTCCGAGTAGAAAGCGACCACCCCAAATAGGAAAACAAGGCACCACTATATAAAGGGTCTCAACTATCTTTCATTAACTCATTTACAACCACTCACATTTACTCTTAACCAAACCTTATTAACTTAAGCATCAGAGTGGATTTTTGATTAACAGCCGAATCCTTCTCTAATCCTATTCGTTTTGCAGGGAAACCGATCAAACGGTCTCCTTGACTTAAGAAGACTAGACTGAGCCCACATTCTAGAGTAGACAACCTAACATCATTGGTGTGGTGAGCATGGACCTATTACCACTGACCTTCTAAGCTCTAGCCATGACTTCTCTTAGTGATCCGAAAACCCCCCAAACCAAACATCAACCCAATATGCCAGGAAGCACACTTATCCCAGAATCCCCCACCTTCACTTTTATAGTAGCGGTGGGGAACCAAACATCCAACCTCATAGAAACACTGGGATATGACCCCCAAGCCACTGCTAGACTTGTTGCTGCCTATGCAGACTTCACAGCCATATTAAAAAGACTTGAGTAAACCCTATCGCAAAGAGAGCCCTTGATACGCACAACCATAACCCTTGATTAGAGGCAATCCTTACCCCTTCCCCACCAAAACATTTAGAGAACCTAACACTAGATAAGGGTGGGAACAAGTGCTCAAGAGCATGCAATGACATAGGGGAGTCCTCATACAAGCTACTAGAAAGTCGAGCTAGCCGAACAACAAACACTTATTGGGACAAGAATGTCCTATAGAAAAAGATCACGAAAGTCGTTAGACGAGTGTAGGGAAAAGAACATTTCACTTTCGACTATCACACCTATGACCACAACCCTCTAGTCACAAAGGTAAGAGCCGAGCCAGTGCCCCACAAATTCAAGACGTCACCTATGGACAATTACAATGGTATAACTGAACCCAAAAGCCATATATATAAATTTTGATATAGAATGAAACTTTACAATTGCTCGAATGCCTTACTGTACAAAACTTTTCCCACTACATTGGAAGGGGTTACGTAGGACTGGTTCCAAGACCCAGCCTATGGCTCTATCCACAGTTTCACCCAACTCTTCCAATGCTTCACAACTAGGTTCGTATTAGTAATCCCCCAAGTGAAGATTTCCTTCGATCTACATGAAGTAATCTGAGAAGAAGGAGAATCCTTATGAGACTACTTGGCCAAGTTTAACAAAGTAGCCATGTAGATCAATAACCTCAACCATGAGGTGACGATAAATGCCATAATCCGAAACTACAAAAATTAAGAGCTCTTTGATTCCCCAAGTGTTGACTCGCCTAAAAATTTTTATAAGCTAATCGAAAGGTCACAGATTCAATCATATATACGATAAACAACGAACTTATTCCCAAAACCTGTACAAAAAATAAGGAAAAAAGGGGGTCGAATTGAGGTGAGAAGTAATAGACTCGGGGTAGACATGGGGACTGCATTTAGGTCCCAATGATTAAGGTGGTAGCTCAACTCCGTACTACACTTCATTCACGACTAGCAAGGGGAAGTCTTACATTGGATCAAAAGATTAGGGGAAAGGAACCACTTCCCTCGACCATTAAAGAGCTTTGCAACTAGAAACAAAGAGAGGTATTATAGTTTCCATAAAGAAAATGGGCCTGATACAAAAGAGTGCAAAGTCCTAAAGAATGAGATTGAGAGGCTAATTCACCAAGGCAAGCTTAATTAGTTCAAAAAGTGAGCAGCTTCCAAGAAAACAAGTAAGACCCTTAGCACGAAAGCAGTCACAAAGATAAAAAGCCCCATA
Source organism: Omphalea diandra (assembly GCA_949677035.1). Taxonomy (NCBI): domain Eukaryota; kingdom Viridiplantae; phylum Streptophyta; class Magnoliopsida; order Malpighiales; family Euphorbiaceae; genus Omphalea; species Omphalea diandra. The sequence continues at coordinate 21,329 of CATIWR010116077.1, forward strand.
ACAGGTAATGCGCTAGAGTAATTGATGTAATTACATGAGGAACTACTAGAGGAGATAGTTCTATTATTAGGAAAAAATAAGTGCATAAGGAATATTTTGTCAATAATAAAGAGAGCCTAGGTAAGCCCATGTTTTGTCCCATTACCTTATCAACCGCGCATGATGATAGAAAGCTAATGCCTTTGTAGTTTAAGGCCATATTAAAGGTTATTTAGTCTAGCACATCATGGTAGATGATGAAAGCTCAGTCAACATGATCACTATAAAAGCCTTTGAAGCGCTCGGTTTAGACTCTAAAAGGTTGCGCTAGGTTCAGATCCCTTGACTGTTCTAGGAGGAACCAAGGTTGATGTAATGGGCTCCATCAAACTAAATGTAGAACTAGGGGACACTGAGATCACGAAGAAGTTCATAACCGTATGGATGGTAGTGGATATCCCTTTTGCGTACAACACTATCATCGGTAGGCCCATCCTCTATGACACGATAGCCTATACTTGTATCCAGTGTCTGACCATGAAGACTCCCACTAAGTAATGGGTGGCAATTGTCAAAGGAAATCAGAAAGTAGCCAGGGAAACCTACATGACCATCCTCAAAGAGGTAAACCATGTTATATCTTTCGAACCTCCTGACTTTGTTCCTAAAAATGCCCTTAGGAATGCTGAGCCAGTGCAGAGCTGAAACCCCTGCCAGTGGGACAAAATAAAACTTTACATATTGGGACAAAGCTTGTTAAACCTATTGAGAAAGACATCAACTCAACGTTGATAGAAACTTTGAACACTTTCACTTGGAGCGTTTCAGACATAATCAGAATTGACCGCTCTGTCATCGCCCACAATATCAACATAAACAGCTTGACCAAGCCTTTCAAGCAAAAAGGAGGAATCATGCACCTAAGAGCCAAAAGGCCATCACTGAGGAGGTATGCAAGCTATTGCATGATGGGTTCATCAAGGAAATATAATACCCAAACTGGCTAGTGAATATGGCATTAGTCAAGAAGCCCAATGGGAAATAAAGGATGTGCATAAACTTCACGGACCTTAACAAAGCATGCCCAAAGGACAACTACCCCTATCCTAACATAGACCAACTTGTAGACTCCATTGTAGGGTATGACCTATATAGCTTTATTGACGTTTTAGTAGGATGCCACCAGATTCAGACGTTTATGTTAGACGAAGAAAAAACCTTTTGTCACATATGAAGGTATTAACTATTACAACTCGTGCCCTTTGGCCTTAAAAACGCTAGGGCCACTTACTAGAGACTGGTAAACCACATGTTTAAAGGCAAAATTGGTAAAAATGTGGACATGTATGAGGATGGCATAATTATGAAAAGTTGCAGAGCCAAGGACCATGTTAAGGACCTAAGGAAGGCATTCCAAATATTCAATCAGTATAACATGAAACTCAACCCAGTGAAGCGTACCTTCGGAGTTCAGACAGGTAAATTTATAGGGTTTATGATCTCACAGAGGGGGATAGAAGCCAAACTAAAAAGATCTAAGCAATCATAGTATGCAGCCACCTCGGACCATCATTGAAATATAGAAGCTCAACGACAGACTTATAGCTTTAACAAGGTTTATATCCTCATCAACTTGACACTACTTGCCATTTTACAAGAAACTAAGGGACCTAAAAAGTTCAAATGAGACGAAGAATGCCAGAAAGCCTTCGAAGAGATAAAACTTTCCTCAGTTCACCACCCCTGCTCAGTCGACCATAAGAAGATGAATTGCTCTTCATGTACCTAACGACCATAAAAGAAACTATTAACTTAATGCTAGTTAGGGAAGAAGACAATGAACAAAGACCAGTGTACTATGTCAGCTGGGGGCTCAAAAATGTCGAGCTGAACTATCCTTTACTAGAGAAACTAGCATACATACTATTTAGCTCAACAATAAAACTAAGGCATTTCTTTTAGGCCTATACAATCATTGTTTGAACAGATCATCCTCTACACAAAATCTTGTAAAAGGTATAAACCTTGGTGCAAGTAATCGAATGGGCTGTCAAGCTGCATGAATTTGACATCAGATTCAAGCTTAAGCAAGCTATAAAAGCTCAAGCCCTAACAGACTTCATAGTTGAGATAACAAGTATGGAACAAAGATCCATGCCTACTAAAGATGAGTAAAAGTTGCATGTAGACAAAGCGTTAAGTGACGAGGGAGTAGGGACAAGAATAATCCTATAAGGCTCAAATAAAAATCACCATCAAATACATCATAGGACTAAAATTTTAGGCAATAATGCTATAAAATATTAAGCATGACTAGATTGGTGGTCCAACAATGCTAAAATCATGGGATTGCAACTGGCTAAAAAAGTCTGAGTTGAGAACCTCTCTATTTACAGTGACTCTAGACTGGTGGTCCAACAACTCTTCTCTAAATACATAATCAAAGATGTAAGCATGACTAAGTATATTGAACATGCCAAACACTTTTTGTCAAACATAGAAATTAGAGGTAGAACCTAAAAGATAGGACAAATTCCTTAGGAAAATAACGAAGAGGCCGATGCCCTTGCCCAGCTAACAACCTCCCCACAAGCCACCCTACTTGAGGGAATTCTACTCGAGGAAAGAACATAACCAAACATCCTTAAAGTAGTGCTTATAGTCATCATAACTGAAGAAGACAACTAGATGCGCCCACTTGTGAGATACTTGAAATACAGGTAGCTCCCTGATGATGCAAAAAAAGCCCGAACCATCGTCAACAAAGTGGTAGACTAGTCTAAAGAATATGGCATCCTGTACAAGAGATCTTTCATCCAATTGTGGCTTAAATGCATCTCGATAGAATATAGTAATTATATACTAAGAGAAATTCACGAAGGCATCTGTGGAGCTCATGAAGCAGTTGACACATTAACTAGAAAAATAGTCCTCTCTGGGTACTACTGGCCTTCTATGATCAAGGACACCAAATAGTTGGTACAAAAATGCAATGCTTGCTAAAGGCATGACAAAATTCCTTGACTGTCAACAGTAGATCAACAACCCATTTGTTCGGCGTGGCCATTCTCTCAGTGGGGGATCAACATCCTCAGTACTAAGTTAAAAGAAGTTTGTCGTGGTGGCTATTGAGAACTTCATTGAATGGCTAGAAGCCAAAGCCCTAGCCACCATCAGCATGGCAAAGACATTAGACTTCTTTAAAAAGAAACTAGTTTACTGGTTTGACATCTTTCGGGTCCTCATCACTAATAATGAAAAATAGTTTGATAGCAATATGTTCAAATCCTACTATGCAGAATTAGCCATTAACCTGCAGTTTATTTTAGTGGCTCATCCATAAGCTAATGGTATGACTACAGTAAATAATATAACAATTTTATAGGGGCTCAAGAAAAGATTAGATGATGTAGAAGGCAATTGGGCAAAACAACTCAACCACATCCTTTAGGCCTTTTGGACTACTTCGAGGATTGTAACAAGTCAGACACATTTCTCTCTAACTTATGAAATCAAAGCAATGATACCAGTGAAGATAGGACTTTCTTCATGTAGAGTCCTTAATCACCATTCTGAGCATAATGAAGATGAGCTTCACCTTACCCTAGATCTCTTAGCTAGTAAAAGAGAAGATGTCACTATCCAAATAATTGCTTACCAATAAAAAGCAACCCATTTCCACAATAGGAGAGTTTGAACTCAAGTTCTCAAATAGGGAGATCTACTCTTCAGAAGAGCTGATAAAGCTTGATGAGATATAGGTGTAAGCAATCTTGGTGCTAACTAAGAAAGCCCCTATAGAATACTTAGAACCATCGGGCCAATAACATATAAGTTAGAAACCAATAAAGGAAAGCCCATACCTCACATGTGGAACATTGAGGCGCTGACAAGATATTTCATCTAAGCAGCCTTTACTGTGTTACTTTTTGTATAATAGCTCGAGCTATGACTTAGCCCCACATCTTTTATCTATAAAGTAAGGAAAAGGGTCTTCACCCTACTTTTTCGCAGATATTTTTTCGTTTTTAATACATTCTAAGAAAGCATGTACTAAGCTAATGAACCTTGAATATCACAAAAAACTAACTATATTGTAAAGCATGCACTGAGCTACTGAACCTCGTGCATTACAAAAGAACTGTAACTAAGCCATAAAAGGTATATGCCAAACTAATAAACCCTATATGTATAATCCAAACTAACTTCTACAAAATAACTAATATGTGCAAGGCATGTAGACACCCATCTCTTAAGCAAACTCCTTAAGCCTAAACAAGTCATTATCCATAGGCTTATTCATTATAGCTATGCAAAGAGTAATTTAACCAATTATCATGCTAAAAAAAGAAATAATAAGAGAAAATCAAAAGAAGAATATTATAAAGTAAAAACAAAGTCTTTGATTAACATATAAAAAATTTTTTACATGATGAAATCCAGCATGAGAGGGCTAAGGGTTACAAGATGAACTTAACAGCTAATCCTTTGGCCCATCTCCTTCAGCATTCCCTTCCCCTTATCCCTCTCTTCCCTACTCTCATCGTCATGTTTGGCAATGGCAGCAGCTAGGTGAAATCACTTATGAAACCAAAGTCTTGGCCCAAAAAGCCCTCACAAGCTCCTTGCGAATAAGAGCATTGTAGTTAAGGCAGATTCAAGCCACTTCTTTAAGCGCTTGGCCCCGGGCCTCTGCTTAATTCCTTTTTCAAAGCTACACCTCATACTCTAGCTCGACAACCTTAGTAGAGGTCTTCTCTAGCTCCACCACTAGAGTTTGCAACTTGATTACCTTCACCCGCTCAATAGCCAATGCCTTCTTAGTAAAGGCTAGTAAAGTAGTGTCAAACTCTGCTTGCTTCATCATGCTGTTGTGCTTCTTCATAAGAGTTTCCAGATCCTCTTGAGCTTTCATAAGTTAGTCCTCCAACTTAGAGAAGTTCTTGGATTCCTTATCAAGAGCCCTCAGCTAGTGATTCAATATAGACTAAACTATTATTGCCTGCAACCACTGAAAAGATATTTCAAAACACACAAACAATCACAAAATAGTGCAAGTAAAAAAAATAACTCATACCTTAAGGGAATGCATCTCCATTTAGGAAATGAGCCACCTATTGGTTAGGTGCTTAAATCACTCTTCCTTCCTAAGGAACACGCATAGCCGAACCACTACCTTAGTAATGGTGGCTTGGGTCAGTGTCTTGTCATATTTATTCTTTAAAAAAGGTCGAGGGTCAGAGTAGCAGTTTGACCCTTAGGGAATGGCAAATGACCCCTCATTCGAGTCTACGTACACAACATCCTGTAGAGGCCTTGTAGTAGGGGGCTCGGACTCGCCCACCTGCTCATCAAGAATAGGCTTGAAAGTCTCGTAAGCCGAGTCCTCTACCACTACCTTCTTAATCATTCACATCTAATTAGTGGTTATTTTCACCTGTCTCCTTTTCTTCTTCTTCCCTTCAGTCTACTCAACCTTTTGACATACCCTTTTCTCAGTAATAGCCTTAATGCCCATCTCTACAAAAATAAAAAGGTATTATTATCATTAGTAGACATAGTCAACAATCGATAAATTCCCTTACCGGTAGCTCAACAACTAGGCAATGTTTATTTGTTAGCCCAGTCAAGTCTATCAGATCCTTCCATTGGATCTTCTCCACCATGACCACCTCTTGCTCAAATACCTCAATGCTTGTATTCCACTCCTCCTTCCTTATCTACTTTGAAGGAAAAAGGCACAACATCCTTGCATGAGATAATAAAATACTTATCCTTACAGTGTTTGATAAAAGGAGGGATAGTTGGTAAAAAGCCTTGTCATGAGCTGAGAGGAAATATAACAATGATCCTCTTTTGCATGGTCAGACAAAGAATATATGTGCCTAAACATGCTAGAAGTGAAGGCTAATAGTTTTTCTTTGGCTAACAAGTACATCCATATTAGTATCTGAAGCACATTAGGGCTTAGCTGGGAGGGACCAATGTTGTAAAGAATGAACACCTGTTGTAAAAGGCATGAAATAGGTAGCCAAAGTCTTGCCTTAAGATCCTTTTTGTGCAACATAAACTAGTTTGGTATGAGAGATGTGAAAGCCATCCTGTCAGGCCTGAGCACGATTAATTTAAAATTGGTCGGTATCCCATACTGCTAACAAATTCTCAATAAATCCCGCTGAAATAACATGCTTGGAATCTAAATGGCTAGAGGATTAGATCTCTACACTTTGATTAGGTTTGATTGAATAGGTGTCTCTACCAGCTCGGTGTTCACAACATCTTTACTGTTAGCCCTATCACTAATACCTACTTTAGTCTCCACCCCCCCTCCTATCTTGCGCCATTCCCCTTTGGACTCCTCTGGCACTAGAATCCCCCACACTCCCTACACTGTACCTCTCATAAGCCCCAAGTAGAGTCAAATCCTCGACAAAACCAAAGATGGAAAATCTCATCTCGAAGGTCCATTATCATAAAAAAAAATAAGAATAAAAAGAACACAAGAAGGAAAGAAAGAAAGTTGACGCTTGAAATGACCCTATAACAAAAACATCACCTCTCAAAATCATAAAATGATGAACCTCTAGTGCAAAGAAGTAGAAACAACACCATCATTGGAAAAACACAGAGAACCAAAGCAACTACTGTAAAAGCAAAGAAGAGAAAAGAAGCATAATGAATAATAAGGGAAAAACATCTATTTACAACCCTCGAAATGGGGCACATGAAGTGGCAGGGCCAGACAAACCGTCTTACCCATGAGATGGACCACATCACATTCAATCATAGACATGCCCTAGACGGCTTAATAAAGTGCCACTTGGTGACACCTTTGACAAGACATTCCAATTTCCTCAATTTTGAAATCTGAAATTTCCCTCCAATTGTTTAACAACTCATATCGATTCAATAACACAACATCTTAGCTTGGGCATATCTGCTCAACCATCAAATCGTTGCTTAACCCAGACGTAAACGGACTCGGACATGAGGGAGGGACATGTGATACTACCCAAATAAAGTTGGGTAGCACAAAAAGCTTAGCTTGGCCAAGCAAGTGAACCTATAAGGCTAGCTCAACTGATGATAAAATCACAGGCTTACCAGCCTAGTCCAAAACTAGGCGTTTTCTCCACAGTTCATAGGGAATGTTCGTTTCCTCAAAAAGAAACCACATTAGCTGAGCAAAAAAGAGAAATTGACTTTTCCCAAATAGGAAGCTTGTCAGCTTGCCTAGTTCAGTTCAAGAAACACCACTCTGCCTACTGTTCACCTTGCACTGCCACAGTCCATGGGAATCATATTTTCTCATCAGGAATCTACGTTGTCTGAGCTGAAAGAAACTAGGACCTCCCCAAACAGGAAAACAAGGCACCATTATGTAAAGGGTCTCAAGCATCTCTCATTATCTCATTGACAACTACTCACATTTACAGTTAACCAAACCTTATTAACTTAAGCATCAGTGTGGGTTTTCAGTTAACAACCGATCCCTCCCTAGCCTGTTTGTTTTGTAGGCAAACCAACCGAACAGTCTCCCTCACTCAAAAAGACCAGACCGAGCCTACACCCTAGAGTAGACAGCCTAACATCACATATTAGGCTTTTGGATGGTCTATCATGTTAATCCTCTAGTGCATTTACTAGATAAAAAAGGTAGAGTATGCCAGGACCTCAGAGTTTATTGGTGAAAGTTCATGCAGTTGATCCTGATTAGAAATTGTAAGGACTGATGAGTTGGGTTGGCGGCATTCTCTAAATTTTACCCTTTCAAGCTTTTAAGATATTTTATGACTGCTTTGATACTTCAGGTGTAGCTATCGTTTTGCTTCACTGAAAATTATGATTGTGCGTTGCACTGAGTGATAATTTGTTTTTGATTGTCTTGCATTCAGTGATAATTTGTTTTTCCTTTGTCTTACCTAAAACTTCCAGATAAGAAAACTCTGAGGAATGGTCCCGTAAGGCAGTAGAACTTGAGGGCGTTATTAAAGCTCTTGAAGTGAGTTCCCTCTCTGTCTCTCCTTCGGCAACAAATAAATTTGGTGAATTGTAACATATGGACTTTTTAGATATATTTTTGGTTTTAAAGTTAGTTAATTTGTATTGCTATTTTAAGCAGACTCATTTGGATCAAGTTGAAAATGAATACAAAGAGCGACTTGAAAAGGAAGTATCTGCAAGAAATCTGTTGGAGAAGGTATATTGTTCTCTGTTATTTTCGTTTTTATGTTTGATATATTCATATTGTAAGTGGTTTTGTTTGTTTGGCAGTGACTATTTCAATTTTTTTCTTTACTTTATATTAAGTTCTCATTCTTGGTTGAAAGTTATAGCATTTTATTAAAATCCTGGGGTTGCTTTACTTTAACAGATATTCCATTGGTATTATTATTTTGTAAAACATTGCTTCGATTTAAACGTGGTTCAAAAATGTGCTGCCTAGTTGCAACTTGGATGTAATTTAAAAAAATAAGGGGAAAAAAGGAAAAAGACTCATTTATAATTTGACATTTAAACTAGGTTAGGTGAATCGTGTTTATTTTTTTCATGCTTCAACTCTATTTGGCTTGTTAATAATTGTCATTGTAGTAGTGTAAATTTGTTGGCAATTTTCGTTTTCATTCCATTCCGTTTGCTTGGTAGGAAAAATTTTAAGATCTTCTATTTATTTATTTATTTATTTTTTTGGAGGGGGATATGGTTAATGAGTTTTACTTTTGATGGTTATAGGAGGTGACAGATATAAAAAGTAAACTTGAAAGGTGTGAAGCTGATGTTGAAAGTAGTAGGAAAGCTAATGAGTTGAATCTCCTTCCATTTGGCAGTTTGACCATAGAAAGGTATGTCTTTTTCTTCTAGCCCCTCATTAATCATTCATCTGGGGATATGCTGCATGTGAATTTGTTTTATTCCATTGGTCTTTCTTCTCCTCTTCCTCTGTTTCTTGTGATACATTTAAAGGTTCAAAAGAAAAGCTGTATGTATAGTTTCTTGTGTTTGTGGTCATGGATTTGAATCACAGTAATGAAAATGGGCTGTTGTAGACTCATTGGCATAGTGTAATGGTAACAACCAATCCCAACGCAAGATTTCTGATAAAGATTTGCAAAATTTTTGTAAAGTAAAACTAAGGGACGCAGGCATTGAATCCTAGGTTTATGTTCATGATTTTAACTTATAGGTTTATGTTCATAATTTTAACTTATTAAATATGTTCATGTATACCGTAGTGATTTCAATTAAGCAAAAGGTTTCACTATTGTTAAGTTTCAATCTAATTTTTTTTATTATTTAAAAGTAATTCTGAAAATTATAGTGTTTTTGAAAAAAAACAACTAAATTACTTTTGTTGATATTTATTTTACCCATTCATTATGTATAAATCTGCACATTAGGAATGGTAATCAAGCTTAATATCTATTTATTGTAACATTTAAGTCTGTATAATTTACTAAAAGAAAGTCTGAAATATGTAAAATGTTTGAAGACTATGGAGATCTAGCAACTTAATATATGATATTTGTAGATCCATCTAAATAAAGCAAAATTTTTTAAGATTTTGACAACAAATTTAAAAATGCAAGAATATCAGAATGAAAAGAAGGGTCAAAATTAACTCACTTTTGAAGTGTGAAGATTACTCCTCTTTAGTTGATTTTTCCACTATAGAAGTAAGAAATAAGTAATTCTTCTCCTGCATTGAACAAAAGTTGAAAAGCAAAGAAAAGAGGCAGTACAAGAGTTGAATGTCGATGAAAATGAGCTCATGTGTGTGTCAAAAAAAAAAAAAAAGGCAATATCTGCAACTAGTGGACATTACTCTTTCTTTTTTCCTCTCGTAGTTTTTTTTTTAATCACAACAAATAATCAAATCATATTTCCATCTTATTTGTATGAGTTGGTCAGAGTTTGTAGATTTTAATAGTAAAATCTCTTATATTTCTTAAGCAGCGAACTTGAGAAAAAATATTACAAATAAAAAATATATAAATGAATAACTTATGACTGCTAAGATTTCAATATCTAGAAATAAATCGAAACCTTTTGACAATGAAAATGAATTTATTTGGATGAAATTTCATTTAGGATCTTATGTTGATTTATTTTTGTTTATTTATTTTGTTGTTGAAATATTATGTCTTTTGTTTTGTCTCCCTTGATAGGAGTTTGCTTGTCTTTCATTATGAGAATTTGTTTGTCTTCTATTATAAGAGTTAAGAGGAATTTGAGTTTAATATTCAAAAGATTGGACTCATTTAAAAACTCATCAAATGACAATAAAGTCGATTTGTGTCTTAGTATCACCACCGAGTGAAATGTGTTTCATGCTGATATGCCAAACAAAGCCAAAGGGTTGCATATAATTATTCCGTCAATACGATCAATGAAGCTTAGAGGAAAAAGTCATTTTTATAACAACATTTATATGTTTTTCTTAAATGTAGTTAAGTTTACTTGTCTGTTACAAATTGTACTTATTAATCTTTATTAATGAAAGACTCTTTTATTTTAAAAAATAGTAATGGTTAAATATTGGCAATGCTGTTTTCTGAACAAAAAAGAGGGAAATGTATCTCCCTTTTCCACCTAAGATAGACACAAAAATACCTGTATTTATAATTGTTAAAGGCAAAAGACACAGGAAGTTGCCTCTGAGTCTTAGGGCCTAAGCACAAGGTGCAAGAGCATGCCTGAGTGACATTAAGTACAAAAATAATAACAATTTTTAAAAATTTCAACTAAAGATTTAATAATATGTATGCATATTAGCTTGCATTGCATATTGAATGAATTATCTACTATAAGCAAATAAGAGAATATTTCTAACCCTTGTGATCATTTTCTTGAATTGGATTAGGAAAAGTTTCAAGTCGCTCTCCACTTCCAAAATTTCAATTGGCAAAAATTTATTATCATTTTTATATTTAAAATAATTAAATCTTTTTAAAAGTTAGAGATCATATAAACCTTAGTTCTCTTAAAGCATTTTTCAATTAATTTTTTAATTGAGAAAAACCAAGTTTAGAGTTAATGATATATATACTGTAGATTTACATAAATTAAGAAGCTCGAAAACAAATCAATATGTTAAAATCATTTCAAATTTTTAAAAAATAAAAACATAAAAAGGATGCTCAAAACATATTGTAAGCCCATAAACATATTGAAACCCATAAACAGATTGGTAACCCGTAATTGAGCAAGGGAAGAGAGAAAAATTGAAAGGAACTAAAATAGGGTGGAAGGAGATAAATCTGTATGTGTCTGCTAGAAATGAATAGGCTGGCAACTGGCAATTGCAATATTGGTGGTTTGGTCAGATTTTGGAGATTTTCTATTGCGGCAACACTTGATTTTGGGAAATTAGGGAGTTATAATTAAGTGGTGTTGGTATTTTTAGTAAAAAATGTAGATGGTGAAGGATGTTGGAGAGAGATGCCTTTTTCTTGTTTACATAGCACCAGAAGCAGGTGCGCACCTAAGGCACAAAACACATGCCTGTGTGACAACCCTTCATTTTTCCCTAGAAAGTTATTTTCTTATTTTCTTCTATTCTTTTCATTTTCAAAAAATAGACTCCCCAATTAATAAGGAGGTCATACTGGTGAGTTTCTCGCTAGCCAACGACATTGTTGATACTATGGCTGCTAAAGACACAACAAGATCTATAATGAGGGTGAGATCTTGGAAGAGGAAGACATAGAGGTAGAGGACAATGGGGAAATAGAAGATGATGAAGATGTATGTGTTGAGAATAATAGTTGTGAACCAAAAAAGGGAGAAAGGATGAATGGCGAAGTTGGTTTGAGCAGGAATAACACCAAGTTGACCTCAGTAGAACCTTAGCCTAAGCCAATCAAAGTATAAAGAGTGAATCCAAAAGTTGCCAAGGTAAGGAGTGGAATATCAGCTTGGTGTCTAACGAAGCTGCCTTAAATATAACATCCCATTGGAGTATGAACTGATTATACTCGGGCCTAAGGTAAGAGCTTTTTCATGCTTAGGCCAAGGTAGTTCATGTTATACGAGGAAGATCTGAAGGTTGGCTCAGGCTGCCTGTGCCTGATTTTATTCAAGAGGTATTGAGGGCTTACACTCTTTTCATTTCCTAAGTTACCCTAAATGGGATTAGGATGTTGGTCGGCCTGCATCTTTTAGCCTAAGAGAAGAGGATCCCAGTATTAGTCGGGTTGGCAAGGTGTATCTTTGTATTAAAGGACCGAGCTAGGTAGGATCATTAGCACATGTTCGTCAGATTTGGTATGGGACTGTTCACTCATTATCCTTCATCCATAACGAGTTGGAAGCATAAATTCTTCATTGTTAATAGTAAGGATAAAGTAAAATTTCCAACTCATTGGGTTGATAAGGATAGTTGGGAATATGAGATAATTTTGACTGAGTAAGAGTGAAAGTGCGCTAAGCGTCTTTAAGCTTTGATTACAAATCCTATGGAATTGATCGAGTTAATAGACAAAAGTCTCCCCGTCTGAATTGGTGCACATTATTCATTAGTCATAGTAAAATATTTGCATATTAATGGATATTAATGCTTCCTTTATTGCAAAGATGGATATGAAAGCGGTGAAAGTAGAAATAACAAGGTAGAAAATAGCTTAGGCTGTGTCTAGAGGGGATAAAAAATGCAAGGTTTGGGTAAAGTTCGTTGGCCATAAAAAGCGTTCTTTAACTAAAGCAAACATTTTTGAACCATGGTCTGAACTCGAAGCTGGGGCTATACATGAATTTTTCCCCACTAAAATAGTAAAGGTGTCGAGCAAGAGGACCTTTGCTGAGTTGCCACCGTCCAAGAACGCTCGCATCGAGATAGTAGAGTCTAAATCAAATTGGGAGCTTTTCATAATTTTGAGGAATCTAAGCCGGTGCCTCGATCCTGATGGATACTTAAAGAACAAGTATGAATCTTAACAAATTGATTAGCAAAACGTTTGAGAGGATCTACCTCCTACCAAAGATGAGAAGAGGTTCAAACATGTCATTAATAAAGAGTTAGTTGCTCGTGCACAGATGCTTAACCTCAAGGTACTGTGAATAATATGCATGTTGAAATGTTCTAAGTGTTTATGAATATACTAATGTTGTTATATTCTTTGCTTAAGCTACAGTGACTGAGGCAGTTTTGGCTATTCGGCTGAAAATTACAAAAAATGATATGAAGGGCTTTATTAAGCTGGAAATGCTTTTGAATCAAGCTCATGATGCTTATGATACCTTGGCCAAAGAGCACTAAGACATGCTACAGTAGGCTACTGCTTCAACTAACATGCTTAGTAAAGCCCATGAAAAGCTGAAAACTATCGAGGCTTGTATGGCAGAGCAATCTAGCCTTAAGTGGGAGCTAAAAATGAAAGAGGTTGAGCTGGAAAAGATGAAGAAGAAGAACACTGAGCTAGCCAAGATGTAAAAGGCTAGTTACAGAAGGAGGCTCTAGCTTGGTCGTCAACCATTAAAGAAATGTCCTTTATTTGTTTTTTTTATAATGCAAAAATCAGACATGCCTTGGCAAAAACTTATCCAGACTTAGATTTTGATTATATAGGTGATATTTTTCTAGGGGACAATGATGAAGAGGATAAAGAGGTGCCTAAGTAGTAGACTTTTTAGGCTTTTATGTAACCTCAAGGCCTCTTTATTGTAAAAGTTTTCTAAGTTAATGAAGGATTTTTAATTTTGCCTTCCTTGTTGCTTTCTTCTTATAATGCCTTCGCTATTAGCTTTTATTATTTAGCTTGATAACTAGTTTAAAGTAGATATTTATTTCTTAAGACATGATTGATTATTGAGGTAGATTAGCTTGACCATGTATTTTTTTACTAGCCTGGTATATGATAAAGCTTGATGAATGCATAAGTTAGATTAGCTCAGTGCGTGATGAAACTTGATTAATGTACAAGTTAGATTAGCTCGATACATAATAAAACTTGATGAATGCACGAGATAGATTAGCTCAGTGAGTGATGAAACTTGATTAATGTATGAGTTAGGTTAGTTGGTACATAATAAAACTTAATGAATGCAAGAGGTAGATTAGCTCAGTATGTGATGAAACTTGATTGATGTACAAGTTAGATTAGCTCGATACATAATAAAACTTGATTAAGGCATAAGGTAGATTAACTCAGTGCGTTATTATGCAAAGTGTATTCTGGGCAAAAAAATGTAAAGGGACATTCTCACAAGACAAGAATTTTTATGTGGTTTGACAATTTGCCTACGTCCATCAATGATTTTATTTTTATTGAGATAAGACAGGTAAGTTACAAAAGAGAGGCAGTGAGGGCTACTTATATAAAGTATTTCTTCAATGCTTCTATTTTCCATGTATGAGGCACAAACTTTCCTTCTATAATTTCTAGCCTTTATGTTGTCAGGCTTATCACTTTAGCTATTTATATGGACCTTCCAAATTAGCGCTGAGCATACTTATCTCGACTTCTCCTTAAGCTTTGTCTATTCTTTGAAGTACTAGATCAACTTCTTTCAGTGTTTGATTCTTGACTCTTTTATTGTGGAACCGAGCTACTCTTTGTTGATATGTTGCAGCTTGGATGACCACTTCTTCTCATTTTTTTGTTGGAAGGCTAAGCTAAGGCAAAGTTCTTCATTATGCTGCTTGGGATTGTGATGAATGACTCTATATAATAAAAGGCCAATTTCTATATGAATTACTACTTCAGTTTCGTATACTAGAGAAAAGGGTGTTTGGCTCGTTGCTATTTTTGGTGTTGTCCTGAAGGCCCAAATAATATGGTTGAGTTGAACTACCTAGGTCCTTTATGCAATTTCTAGTCTTTTCTTGATTTTCTGCACGATTATTCTGTTATTTACATCGGTCATGCCATTTATTTGTGGATGAGCTATTGAGATGAATCTAAGGTCGATGCTTAGATCAACATAGTAGAAGCAAAGCTGTTCATAGTCAAACTACTTTCTATTATGTGTGATTAATACTTTTTGAACTGATAGACTATGTTCTTTTTGAAAAAGTTAAGAATTTTTGTTAAGGAGATGGTTGCTAGTGCTTCAGCTTTGAGCCATTTAGATAAGTGATCTATGGCCACCACCACAAATTTTTTTTTGCCCAAAGCCTGTGAGAAGGGCCTAAGGATGTTGACTCCCCATTAAAAAAAAAGTTCATGATGATCCTATGGGTTGTTGCTTTATTGTTAATTGCTGAAGGATGAGTGCATATGCTTTGGCAAACATCACATTTTTTAACAAACTGTTTATCATCTTTGAACATTGTGGGCTAAAAATACCCAGTCAACACTGCCTTTCGAGCTAAGCTACCAGCAGCTTCATGAGCTCTGCAAATGCCTTCATGAATTTCTCTAAGTACATAATTTTGATCTTCTGCAGAAACACATCTAAGCTAAGGCTAGCTATAGAATCGTTTGTATAGGACTCCATCTTCCTCAAAGTAGTTAGTTGCCTTATTGATGATGGCTTGAGCATCCTTTGGCTCGGATAGGAGTTGTTTGTATTTAAAGTGCCTGATTAGCAGGCTCATCCAATTGTCCTCCTCGACTTTGACAGTTATGTTCAACAATTGTAAAGTGTTAGGCTAAAGCCTTTCTTCCATTAAAACTCCATCAAACAATGATGACTAAGGAGAGGCTGCTAGCTTGGCTAGAGAATTTGCCTCCTCATTTTTCTCTTAAGAGATTTATTCTAGTATCCAATTTCCCCCTTTCATCTTTATATTTTCTAAGAGGTGTTTTACGAGCTCGACATACTTAAGCATGGTGGGTCCTTTAATGGCATATTGTCTAAAGAGCTGCTGGACTACCACTCATGAATTACTATGTATGATGAGGTGCTTAGCTCAAAATTCTTGTGCTAGTTGTAGTCCGGTGATCAAGGATTCGTATTCTATGACATTATTTCTGTTTCAAAATTTTAATATGATGATATACTTAATAGAGATTTGGTTCGGTCCTTGTAGGATTATTTCGACTCCTGGCTCCATCCATATATAGTTTCCATTCTTTTTTTTCCTGAGTTTGTTTGGGTTTTTCTTCTCCATTTGCTAATTTGGCTAAAAAATCTACCAGGATAGGAGCTTTCAAGGCCTATCTTAGTTTAAACCTAATATCAAATTTGCGAAGCTGGATCACCCATTATGCTATTTGTCCTGAAGTTTCTGCCTTTTGTAATATTTTCCTTAATTATTGATCCATGCAGACCGTTATGATATAGGGTTAGAAGTAGTGTCTTAACTTTATGGCTGAGCTGACTAGTGCATAGGCCAATTTCTCCAACATAGGATAGTTCAGTTTGACTCTTTTGAGGACTCTGCTAACATGATATACTGACTTTTATTATGTTTTTTCTTCTCTGATTAGGATCGAGGCAACTATATCCTTGGTTGATGCCAGGTATATGAATAGTGGTTCATCTTACAGGGAGCAGTTGAGCGAGGGGGTGAGCTGAGGAATGCCTTTAATTCTTTAAAGGCTTATTGGTACTTGTCATCCCACGTGCATTTGTTAAGATCTCTCAATGTTTTGTAAAAGGGAAAACAACAACGAGCTGACAAAGATATAAACTGTCCCAGGGTCGTAATCCTTCTATTGAGCTTTTGGACCTCATTACTAGTTTAAGGTGGCTTCATATCTATGATTGGTTTGATTTTTCAGGGTTAGCCTCTATGCATCTTTGAGAAATTATAAAGTCGAGGAACTTTCCTGCTCAGATTTTGAAGGTGCATTTTTCTAGATTAGCTTCATGTTGTACTGGTTAAAGATTTTAAAGGCTTCTCTCAGTTCCTTTACATTGCCTTCAGCTCGGTGGCTTTTTACTATCATATCATCTATGTAGAACTCCACTATTTTTCCTATATGATCTTTGAACATGTGATTTACCAACTACTGGTAAGTGGCTTCTACATTTTTAAGCTTAAAAGGCATAACCTTGTAGTAGTAGGTATCTTCATGGGTGATGAAATTTGTTTTCTCTTTATCTAGCATAAACATCCATACTTGATGGAAACCTATTGATGCATAAATGAACCTGTATAGCTCGTACCCTACTGTAGAATCAACGAGCATATCTATATTGAGTAAAGGGTAATTGTCCTTCGAATAGACTTTATTGAGATATGTAAAATCGATGTACGTTCTCCACTTTCCATTTGACTACTTTACTAACACAATGTTGGCCATCCAATCTGGATATTATACTTCTCGGATGAACCTATCAAGCAATAGTTTGCACACCTCCTTAGTTATGGCTTTCTATCATTTGGGTGTTTAGTTTCTTCGCTTCTGCTTGACTGATTTGGCTGAGTTATCGATGTTGAACTTATGGACAATAATTAAGGGATCAATCCCATTAATGTTTGAAGGAGATAAGATAAATGTGTGGAGTGTGTCTAGGAGAGCTGAATTGATGTCATTTTTTACTAGTTCTGCGGGCTCTGTACCGATGCGAAACATTTGATTTTCCCTACTGATAGGGGTTTTAGGTATGCTACTGGTTTGACATTTTTAAGCGTGTCTTCACGGATGAAATATAATGGTTCAAAAGAAATAACATGGTTTACCACCTCAAGTATGTTCATGTATGTTTCTTGTGCTATCTTCTGATAAACTCTGATGATTGCCACACCTTGCTCGGTTGGAATCTTTATAGTAAGGTATCTAATATAAGTGCATGTCGCTGTGTCATAAAGGATCGATTGCCCAATGATGGCATTGTAGGCGAAAGAAATGTTTACCACCATCCACATGGCTTTGAATTTTTAGTGATGTTTGTCTCCCAGCTCTATGTTTAACTAGATGGATCCCATCATGTCCACTTTAGTTCCTCCAAGCTCGATTAGATGGGTTCAAATTGGGAATAACTTCTTGAAATCAAGCCTAAATGCTTTAAAAGTTTTTGTAGTCATCATATTTACTAAGCTACCTTCATCCATTATAATCCTTTTAACTAGAAAATTCTTGATCTAGCCTTGGACTACTAGGGCATCTGCATGGGGGGTACTAAGCTTTCAACTATCATCTATCGAGGAAAAGGTAATGGGGCATAACATGGGCTCAGTGACATTTTCTTTATTGTTTATCAAGTGTTTTTCATGGATCTGCCTTCTTCCATAAGGTGGATCTATCTCCTTCAGTGACTCCTACTGTTATAACATTAATTACTCCAATGTATTGTCTATTATTGGGCCTTTTATCTTTATGTCCATCTTTGTATGAAGGTTCTTGTCTTTTTTCTTCTTGGGTTGCTCTTTTTTTGAATTGGTTGAGCTTGTCCTATTAAACCACTCACTTGATCTCAACATTCTTTTGTGTCATATCCATTATCCTTAAGGAAGCTATAATACCTATCTTTATTTTTGGTGGCTAAGCCTCTTAAAGGATGAGGGAAATGGATTTTTTTCTCCTGACCTTTTGATCCAGTGAAGGACTTCGCTTTTGTTAGCCATGAGTGGGGTATAGTACTGTGCCAAACTGTTGCTCGAGTTTAAGGAACCTGAATGAATTCCTCTTTGCCTCGCTCGATGCTTATCATTTTTTCTATCTCTTCCCCCCCTTTTTCTTTTGTCATTTTATACGAGCCATGGGAGTAAGTTCATAAGTTATCATATAAACAGATGAACTTGTTACTTTTTTCCATCAACTTATAAGAGTTTTTAAGGGGATCAATAATGAAATCGAAGAGTCATTGATTCTTGCAATTTTGGATTATTGCTACTTTGTGATTGAGGTTGTTTACTTGCATGGCCACCTTGTTAAATTTAGCTAGGTAGTCAACGCAATGATTCTCTTTCCTCTTGTATAACCTTATGTAAGTTTGAAGAGATTTTTACTTATGACATGACTGATATGAACCGAGTTGCAAAACACTATAAGAGCATAGCAAAACTATAAATCGAGTATGAGGCTAGGTCTTGATACTAGTCTTGTACTACTTTTTGAAGGGTAGTAGGGAAAATTTTGCAAAGGAGGGCATCTGAGTAGTTATAGAGCTCCAACCTAGACTAAAATTTATAAAGATGGCTCCAGGGATCAGTTATTTCATTGTAGTTGTCAATTAGGGGTAGCTTAAATTTTTGGGTATTGGCTTAGCTCTGATCTCTAAAGCTAGAGGATTATAATCGTAAAAGTGATAGTCAAGGGCAAAGTTTTCCTTTCTCCTTGATAATCTGACAGCCTCCATGACTTTCTTTTCAAGGGCATCTTCATCCCAATAAGTGTTTTCTGCACGGGTGGCTCGACTTTCTCCTGACTTGTATGACTATTCACCCATGTCATTGTAAATTTTCGAATGCTTATTCTTTCCATCTTCACAAGTTGGGTTTTCCTCTTATTCTTGTTGAGCTGGTGGTGGAGGGAAATGCGGTAGCTCGAAAGTGTTGGTTTGTGGAATGACCAGAGGCACATTTCGTGTGAGGGCCTTCTCAATCCTTTTCAAAGTTGCCATAAAATCTGCATAAGCAGCGCCAAGCTGGGTTGTTAGTTGTTCGGGTCCAAAATTGGAGGTCAGAATTTGAGGAGCAACTTAGGAATCATGACTTGAGGTACTAGCAAAGCTGGAGGCTAAGTTCCCTAGTGTTGGTGAGGAAGTTAAGGCTGAGAGGCTTGCTAGGGGTATATTATTTAAAATATTGGATCAGAGGTGGGTTTGTGGGGTTTTTGGGTCATTGGGAGAGGCTATGGCTGGAGTTTCAAAAGTTTACTGTAATAAGTCCACCCTCACGACACCAATGATGTCGTGAGGCTCACCACAATAGCTAGCTCTAGTGATTCGTGTTGAATAATTATGGTTAGCTTGGGTGGTTTTGCTAAGCTCCTACAAGACAACAAACAAGAAAGGATGTCTGACGAGTTATCGAAAACCTACTTCGTTGCTTAAGTCAGCAATGTGCTAGAGAAAAGGTTAGTAAATGTAAGTCCAAGAGATACCTTATAATGCTCCTTATATAGTGTTTTAGAAGAGTTGTTTCTTAGTGGAGTAGGACTTTGATATTTTCTTATTTAGTGATTATTTCTTGATGATAACTATCTTCTTGATAACATATAATCTTTTGATGAGAGATAATATTCCTATTTAGGATGAGTTGTGGGTTAGTTGTACTCTAGTGGGTTGAGTCACGTTGTGTTGTATTTTTATGAGCTTTATTGTGGGTCGAGCTGGTCTTAATCTTTATTGAGCCAAGTTCACATTAGCCTAGCTAGTATCAATTATTATTATTATTATTATACTCTTGCTAGATAGATAAAACTTCAACAATGTCTTCCTATGACATTGGCGTCTTACGTGTTGAAGCGGGTTTGTGAGATGTGGACTTAAATTGCTATTTCGAGTGCATTAATATTTGAGATTGTGCAATTTAATCTATTAATGATTTATGGTTGAACAATTAAACTTTTTTATTATGTTAGGTGTTTTTTTAGTTGTAGCCACTCTCTGTAACATCTAAAGTTACTTTTTTATCTGAGTTTATTTTTCTATTGTTATTGCTTTTTCTTATTGCAGTTGATTCTTATGTTGCAGATGGACACTCTTTTGATAGTAGTGATGTATGTGAGGATAATAACACACATGTGCCTAGGATCCTAGTTGGTGTTCAGGAACAACATTAGCAGCTTCTCTACTTCGTGATGGTTGGAGTGTGAGTTACAAAAATTTTATTTATGTCAATGATTTCAGTTTCTCTAATGAACTCTATATTAAATGTAGCCAATAATACTAAGCTTGAGTTTTTGGATTTGAATTTCATTGAATTCCTTATCCGTATTGGCTTGCCTTCCTTTGATCGTTTCCCTTAAACATGTTGCTATATGAAGGACTTGCAAGCAAGTCAATTGCATTTGTAGCCTCATGCAACTAGCAACAATATCTAACTTAAAAACCTCGCTTAGGTCAAAATTGATACTCTTCAAAGCATTCTTGGACTTTCAACTCCTACCCCTGAAAGAGAGAGCACAATAATAAACTTGGATGGATTAGTTTCTCCATTAAAATCTTGTGATCCTAATATAATTGATTAGTTTGCTTAGAATCACTTTTTTAAGATTTGAACATGAGAAGGAAACTAGTTCATTTATGTCAAAAAATAAAGAAAATAGAATGAGGATAAAAAATTCATCTTAAATAAAGAAATTGAAGAGCATGGGTATTGCCGTCATTGTCGTTGAATAAACACAGAAGATGACGCCTTAGAAAGCCTTGGTGGAAAAAGTCCAAAAGGAAGCCCAAAGAAGCTCCTTATCCCTTAATAAATCAAACGACAAAATGATCTTTAATATACTAGTTTTGTTTCCCATCCAAGTACCGCGTGTTTGTGAAGTTGATTACTAAAGAATATTTTTCTATTTACAGATACTCAGTAAACGTATACACAAAATAATAATATGTGATTTTTATAATTTTAAAATAAAAAAAATGAAAAAGCAAAACCCTGCATCTGACTTGTATTGTTTTTTTTCTTGCCTAGATCCCTAATGGGGTAGGGATGGTTTTGCCAAAATCTGGCCTGATCCGTCCTATTGCCATCTCCAGTTTCTAGAATTCAACATTTCCATTATAATTTTGGGTAAGTAATTCTAAAAATGTGAGGTTAGAGCTGTAAAATATTCTTTTGAATGAATATGTATGGTGTTGGATAAGTATAAGGAAAATCCAAGTAGAGCGAATTAAATAACCATGGGTAACTCAACTCAATTCAAAATTTTTAACTTACATTAATAATTTAGATGTATCTTTACTTTATCACACAAACAAATATATGAATATTAATAAAATGAAATTTCTCAGAACAATCGCCCTAACATGAAATGTAAATATTGTTCAAAAATTAAGGGTGGTCACTTGGCTCCACCCGGTGTATACTTGACCTGTATGAGTAGGGTATTACCCACCTTGTTTATGCAAATGGGTCAAGTTTTTGTCCGGTTTGAATATCTGCAAACACGACCTGATTAAATATAATGTATGTTTTCTTATTTTTAACTAATTACTTATTTTTTTGATTTATTTGTAAACATTATATCAATATATTAAATAAAATATGATTATGTTCTATATATATCTTTCCTACATATAAAAATTGTTAATTAGGAAAATTTTGTAATGTAAAAGGGTATAAAACCTTTTTAAATTAATAATAATAATTTTAAGTTATAAAATTTTAATTAGTCAGATAATATTTTTTATATAATTAATTATTATTTCAATTTTTAAAATTTGTGATATTTGAAATCTATATTGTACTACTCATAAAAATGGTTAATTAACAAAAACTTTTCTAGATATAAAAGTTTTTAAAGCTTTTTAAAATTAACAATAATAATCTTAAGTTATAAATTTTAATTAGACGGATATATCTTTATTTTAATCTTTGAAAATTGTGATTATTTAAAATAATTAAAATAATAGGTATTATTTTAATCTACACTATAAATAACAATAGCTACGTAGGACAAAATTTTTTTGAACATAAAAGGGTATATAATTTTTTTAAATTAACAATAATAACTTTATCGTACATATTTTAATAGGATAAATAATATTTTTTATAAAACTAATTATCAGTTCAATTTTTAAAATTTGTGATTATTTAAACAACTGAAATAATAAATAAAGATATTTATATCTTTCAGTGAGTGCTATTTTATTTTTTAATATTTCAAAAATTAAAATAAATATAATTTATCTATCTAAACTATATATAAATAAAAGTAATTAGGGAATATTTTTTTGGATATAAAAGAGAATAAAACTTTTTAAATTTCAATTTGATGGATAATATTTCTTTATATAATTAATTATTATTTCAATTTTGAAATTTGTTATATTTGAAATATATATTATACTATTTATAAAAGTGGTTAATTGAGAAAATTTTTCTTAGAGGTAAGTGTATAAAATTTTTTAAAAATAATAATAATAATTTTAAATTTTAAATTTTAATTAGATGAATATTTCTTTAAGAATTAATTATTGAAAGATCTTATCAGAACTGAGGACAATTCAAACCATTCTGTTATGGTATCAGAGCCAATACCTAAGAAATCTTAGTGTCCTTAGTCATAGCCTTAGTGATCATGGAAAAGTCAGACCATGTCTGTGTCAAATTCACTGCTAAAAACTATGTTGCCTGAGAGTTTCAATTGGAGACATTTCTCAAGGGTAAGGAGCTGTGGGTCCATATAGATGGCAGCACCAATGAAGGATCAACTGCAACAGAGAAAGCAGTTTGGGCTGCCAAAGATAATCAAATCATGACCTGGATCGTTATTTCTATGGTGCCACATCTGATTCTTTCTTTGCATCCTCGTAGGTCTGCAAAGGCCATGTGGAATTATCTCAAGCAAGTCTACAATCAAGATGACAATGCTAGGCGCTTCCAGCTTGAGTTAGCCATCGCTAGTTATACTCAAGGGGATCTGTCAGTTCAAGAATACTACTCTGGTTTTCTGACTTTGTGGAATGAGTATTCAGATCTTGTTCAGCCAAGGTCTCTGCAGAAGGATTGGTGGCAGTACAAGAAGTACACAAAACTAGTCAAAGAGATCAATTTCTAATGAAATTACGATCTGAATTTGAATCTATTTGTGCTTCACCGGTAAATAGAGATCCTGTTGCGACTTTGAAAATCTGTTTTGGAGAACTCTTGCGTGAGGAACAATGTATCAATACTCAGAAAATTATGGAGCAGGCTCGAGTTGCTTCTAATAATGTCCCAATTGCCTATGCTGCCCATGGTAAGGGAAAGGGGAAGGTTCGGGACATGAGTACCACACAATGCTATAGCTGTAAGAATTATGGCCATATTGCCCCTCATTTGTCTTGAGAAATTCTGTAATTACTGCAAGCAGTCATGGCACATCATTAGGGAGTGTCCTACTCGTCTTCCACGTTCCAATAAGGCCTATCATGCTACCGTTACTTCTGGTAATTTGCAGCCTACTATTACTGCTGTTACTACAGCAACTCCTTACTGTTGCTTTACAGCCTTCAGCACCTTTATTAACTCGAGAGACAGTGCAGGAGATGATTGTGACTGCACTTTCAGCACTTGGACTTCAAGCTACTGCTTCTCTATCTACTTCTTGGATAGTAGATTCAGATGCCTCTAATCATATGACAAATTCTTCTCATGGGTTAAGTAATATCAGAAAATATTATGGTTTCTCAAATATTCAAACAGCTAATGGCAGTAATCTGCCCATTGCGGCAGTTGGTGATGTATTTTCTTCCTTTAAGGATGTCCTTGTATCACTTAATCTCTCAGTAAATTTAGTATCTGTGGGTCAGCTTGTGGACCAAAATTGTGATGTCCATTTTACTCATGATGGTTATGTCGTGCAGGATTAGATGTCAGGACAGGTGATAGACAAGGGGTGTAAGCATGGACATCTGTTTTTTTTTTTTTTTGCAACTACCTATTCCATGCAGCTTAACTTCGTCTATACAAGCTTCGTTTTGTCATAAATTTAAAGTGTCCAATTAAGTCTGGAATAAGCGTCTTGGTCATTATAATTCTAGGATTTTGTCTTATTTGTTGAAATCTGGTCTATGGAATAATAAGGTGCCTTCATCTCCCGTTGGATCTCTTAATTGTGATACTTGTAAACTTGGCAAAAGTAAAATTTTACCCTTTCCATCTGAAGGTAGTAGAGCAACACACAGCTTTGAGATAATTCATAGTGAGGTCTGGGGTATTATTTCTATAATCTCTCATGCCCAATACAAACATTTAGTGACTTTATCGATGACTACAGCAGATATACTCGGGTCTATTTTCTACAACACAAATCAGAAGTTTTTTTTTTTTCTATGTTTAAACTATTCTTAGTTCTAGTCCAAATTCAATTTTCAGCTACCATAAAAATCTCTCGGTCTGACTCGGGTGGGAAATATATGTCTCATGAGTTTCAATCTTATATGCAATCTAAAGGGATTATCTCTCAACTTTTTTGTTCTTATTGTTGGCCCTAGGCACCAAGAACAAGGGGTTGAATTGGTGTATAAAAATTAAAACAAGAAGATAAGAAAGAGAATGAGTAGAATGGAGACATAAGATTTATAGTGGTTCGGGTATAATTGACCCTACATCCACTCTCCAATTCTCAACAATTGGGTGTTCCACTATCTTCCAATGGTGTTTTCAAGCTCACACCATACTTTTACACTTGTATTTTGAAGGCTCACACAACAACCCCTCTTAGTGTTTTTATAGGCTCACACTACAACCTTTACAAATGGTGTTTTGGCTCACACTAAATAATTACTAAAAGAATAGAAAAGATTAAGTAGCAAAATTGCAAGAGTTTGGTTAGAAAGTTATCAATTCTCTTGCATTTACATCTGTTTGGTGAGGTATTTATAGCCTCTACCCACCAAAGAGACGTTGCAATAAAACTAGTATCAAATCTTCAAAACATGCTAGACAGATTTTTGCATTCAATACTTGTCAGACTTCATTCGCGATCATTACTACTCTTTCACGGTCGTGATTTTTCAATTTCCATGTGGGAGCAAAAACTTGCGACGAAAAGCCTTGTTTGTGTCTAATGGATAGTCCACGTGTCATCTTGCCATTGGTTTACCAGGAAAATATAGTCGTTGCCTTTCACCTACTCACAAAAGTAGTGGTCACGATTCTCCTTGTACAGAACGTGACTCAGGACGTGAAATCGTTTGCCAAAAATGTTCATTTTCTTCCTCATGATTCACGGTCGCTACCTACAAGTTACCATCGCGATTTTTGTCTTCCAACGGTTACTTGGGACACTTGTCAAGCTGTGGTTGTGGACTTGATTCCCTTTTGAGTTACTTCGAAATTCGCGATCGAGACTGAGGCGTGATACACACTGCGAATTCGTCTGTGACTTTGACTCTCTTTTCTTTGAATTGGTCGCGACACAGAAGTGTCCTGCGAATCCGTCTGTCCAATTCGTCAACATGCCTTAGTCTAGTTTGCAGTTACCATTAATGAAGTTACGGTCGCGAATTAAGAGACACTTTACTATCTTTGAAGATTAAGGACTTCATCATACTTTAAATATAGAGACTAACTAAAAACTGCAAAACAACACTTAAATGAATCATTAGAATTAATCAATCTCCTTTGTCAAGATCAAAAGTGGTTTAAGACTTAGGATTAACCATCCTAGTCCAACAATCACCCCCTTTTTTATTTTGACAACTTAGATTGATCCAAAGGGAAAATAATGCATAAATATTAAGTTTGAGTGAAGTTAAGGTAAAATTTCAATGAATAATACTTATGATAAATATTTCCTAAGTATGACATTCAATCATTAAAAAAAAAAAAACTAAGTATGAAGTTATGATGCTCCCCCTTGACTTATGCTATAAGTTTCAAGTTGTTATTTTCAACTTTGATTCTTATTATCTCTCCCCCTTTGGCAAGATCAAAAAGAGAGTGCATAAGGAAAAGGAAAAAACAAGCATAAGTGAACATAAGGAGCAAATGCAAAACATAAAGATAAAATTCATCAAACATTAGATAATGAATTGCAAAGAAACAACTTTATATATATATATATATATATATATATATATACACATATAACTGTGGGATCACAAAAGTTTGAAATATAAACAAAAAAACAAGAAAAGTACAAAGGATCCCTAATCTAGAGAATAGGAGAATCATCATCATCTCCAAAAGATGCTTCCTTTTGTTCTTATATTGCTCCTTCAAGTTCATCCCCATCCTCAACTTCATCTTCATTGCCATCTCCATCTTGCGTATCTTCAAATTTGGTGAAGTTCAAAAGATGATAAGGAGGAACCCCTAGTTTCTCTTGAAGATCCACCATATCACTGTGAATATGTGATAGAAATATGAATCTTCTCTTCATCATCCTCATCAGTTTATCCAATTTGCGATCAATGAAGGCAAGAGACAACTTAGTCTTTGGTTTTAGTTGAGGTGGAGGGGCTTGAATTATGCCTTTTTCAATGTAGAGCCACTTCCTTTTTGAAGCTTGTGAGGTTTCCATCTTCTTTGTTGCTATCGCACTAAGGGTATACGTATATGTGTTCGAATGAATAGCCTTAGCATTTATAAGATAGGTAAGATTTAAGAAGTTTTTAGAAGGTAGAAGTTTCTTGGTGAGGAATTTTTCTTTGTCCTTATCAAAGGCTCCAACGAATCATTATATGGTAGTGATGTGAGAAGGTAGCAAAAATTGGCTTTTGGGTTTAGTACTCATGTGAATCAATTGATCCACAAGGTACCGACCAATTTGGATTGGTTTGTTTTTGACAAGGCAAAAAAGAAATGCCAAGTCTTTTTGGGACACTTTCTCGTTCCCATTACCTCTGCATTTATGGAAAAAGTGATGATACGGTGGAATATCCAAAGGGTTAGGGATTTGATGTGTTTAGATAAAGAAGAGCGGGGGTCATGCTTGATTTCGATGGAGATTTTCAACCAAAATTGGAATAGATAACATCAAGTGCAGAGATTATGAAGGGGATGTTTTCTCCGATTTGTAAATTAAACAAAGAAGAGAGTTGGTTGGAGGTAATGTAAAAAGGGTCGCCAAAGGCTCGGAACACTAACCCGTATTACCCTGCTCTTAAATCGGCTTTTCGACTCAATTGTACGATGCACATAAATTCTTGTACAACCTCTTCATAACCGGGTTCATCTCAAAAGATGAACTCATTCCAGCTCAAATTTAAAAGGAAAGCTCGTATTTCGACATTGATACCCAAGGTCTCCAACAAAAAAAGTTGAGGGTAACTTGTTTGGAAGAATGATCTTGGAAGAGTTGGCTTTGAATCTATCTTTTTCTTCCTTGGTAACTCCTTTCATGAGATGAAGGGTAGGGGGTGTAGAGGGTTGAGCCATTGCTTTCCCTTTGTCTGCCTTGGAGAACTTCTTTGGAGCCATAGCAAGAAAGGAAGAGAGTTTGGGAGATTTTTAGAGAGATTTAAGAGATTGAAGATGTTTGGAATAATAGTGAGTAAGTCACTATTGAAGGGGGTATTTATAGCCTTTGAAAGGGTGAAAATTTGACCAAAATTCATGGTGGAGTGAAAATTTTGCTACTGTGAATTAATGTTTGATAACCGGGTGAAATTGACTTATAATTTGCGATCGTGAATCAAGGTTAATGACCACGATTTATGAGTCATCAAAGAAAATAGTTCAATTTTGAAAAAAAATTGTGATCCACATTACTGTATCAACCACAAACATCACAAATCAACAAACATCAGTACATCTAGCAATATCACACAGAAGATCATAAAATTTTCACTTTAAAGGAGTTTCTATCAAGCATTCCTAACTTAATGAAGTTCATCCTTTCTTCATTTAGAGGTTTAGTGAAAATATCTGTAAGTTGATGATTTGTGTCAATAAATTCTAACACAACATCACCCTTTGCACATGATCTCTAAGAAAATGACATCTAATATCTATGTGTTTGCTTCTAGAATGTTGGATGAGATTTTTAGAGAGATTAATAGCAGTTGTGTTATCACATTTAATAGGAATGTTATCAACCACTTTGCCAAAATCCTTCAATTGTTGTTTCATCAAAAGGATTTGGGTGCAACAACAACATGCAACCACATACTCTGTTTTTGCGGTGGATAAGACAATTGGCACTTATTTTTTTACTGAAATAAGAAACTAGGCATTGGCAAGTTTCGGAAGTGCTTTTCCTATCTAACAATCTACCTGCATAATATGTATCCGAATATCCTATGAGACTAAAGGAAGAATCCCTAGGATACCATAACCCTAAGTGAATAGTGCCATATAAATATTTTAAAATCCTCTTGATAGCATTCAAATGAGACTCTCTAGGAAAGGATTGGAACCTAGCACACATATAAACACTAAACATGATATCTGGCCTAGAAGCAGTAAGATAAAGTAGAGATCCGATCATACCTTGATATTTCTTTTCATTCACCGTTTTGCCTGATTCGTCCTTATTTAGCTTGATGGTACCACTCATTGGAGTTTTTGCTACCTTGCAACCTTCCAGGCCAAATTTCTTAAGTATCTCTCTTATGTATTTGGCTTGGTTGATGAAGATTCCTTCCTTGAATTGCGTGATTTGTAGACTGAGAAAGAACTTAAGCTCTCCCATCATGCTCATTTCAAATTTCTTAGTTATGCACTTAGCAAAATCCTCACAAAAAGATTCATTAGTAGTACTAAAAATGATATCATCGACATATATTTGAACTATTAGTGTGTCATATTTGTGCTTTTTGATAAAAAGTGTGGTATCCACCTTTCCTTTTTCAAAATCATTTTTCAAGAGAAATGAACTAAACCTTTCATACCAAGCTTTTGGAGCTTGTTTCAAACCATATAAGGCTTTGTTCAACTTAAAAACATGATTTGGAAAATAATGTGACTCAAAACTAGGAGGTTGTTCAACATAGACTTCCTCCGATGCCATTCAAAAATGCACTTTTCACATTCATTTGAAAAAGTTTAAAATTCATATGACATGCAAAGGCTAATAGAATCCTAATGGCCTCTAATCTTTCTACAGGGGCAAAAGTTTCATCATAGTCTATGCCTTCCTATTGGTTTTATCCCTTAGCAATAAATCTAGCTTTGTTTCTAGTGATGAAACCTTGCTCATCTAATTTGATCCTAACCTATAATTGGGTGTTCTTTAGGCCTAAGGACAAGTTCCCATACCTTGTTTCTCTTAAATTGGTTGAGTTCCTCTAGCATAGCAAGTACCCAACTCTCATCATCAAGAGCCTCATCAATTGATTTTGGCTCAAGTTGAGAAACAAATGCAAGATTATTATCTAAAGGATTAAGTTGAGATCTAGCACTTACACCTTTAGAAGTATCACCAATGATTAAATCCTTAGGGTAATACTTGGAGAATCTCCAATCCTTGGGTAGATCTTGTCTTGGCTCATCTTTTTGTTGATGATGTTGGTCTTCATTTACTCTTGATGAATCACCTTCTTCTTTATCTTTATCATCTCTTCTTGTAGAATCATCCAATTTCAACTTTTCAAGATCACTTATAAGATCATTAATAAAAATACCTTTCCTAAGATCAAGTTTTCTAGATTCATCAAAAACAACATTTATAGATTCTTTAACTGCCATTGAACTTTTATTGAAGACTCTATATGCCTTGCTAGAGGTGGAATAACCTAAAAAGATTCCTTCATTGGTCTTGGAATCAAATTTCCCAAGATTATCCTTGGTGTTCAAAATATAACACTTACATCCAAATACTTTAATGTATGATATATTAGGTTTTCTACTATTCCATAGCTTATAAGAAGTTTTATTGAGAATGGGCCTTTTAAAAACTCTATTTTTAATATAACATGCAGTGTTAATGGCTTTGGCCCAAAAGTAATTTGGTAGATAATACTCATTGAGCATTATCTTAGCCATTTCCACCAATGTTCTATTTTTCCTCTCTATAAGACCATTTTGTTGTGGTGTTCTCGGAGCTGAAAAAGTATGAAAAACTCCATTCTCCAAGCAATAATTTTCAAAAGACTCATTTTAAAATTCCTTTCCATGGTCACTTCTAATAGAAGATATGAAGTAACCTTTTTTTATTTTGAACCCTTTTTGCAAAGCTTTTAAAAACATCAAATGAATCATTCTTATGAACTAGAAAAGATACCCAAGTAAACCTAGAGTAATCATCTACAAGGACTAGTGCATAATGCTTTCCACCTAAGCTAGCACTTCTAGTGGCTCCTATCAAGTCCATATGAATAAGTTGAAGGGGTCTAGTTGAACTTACAACATTTTTAGCTTTGTGAGAGGCATGGTGTTGCTTCCTCGTTTGGCATGGACCGCATGTCTTATCTTTGGAGAAATTTAGCTTAGGAAGTCCTTCCACTAACTTTCCTTTGGATAGGCTTTCAAGAAGATCCATGCTTGCATGTCCAAGCCTTCTATACCATAACCAAGCTTCATTGCTCATAGACATAAGACACTTAATGGATTGGTTAGCCAAATTATATAAGTCAATTGAGTAGGTATTGCCTTTCCTTTCACCCTTGAAAATGACCTCATCATCCATTAAAGTGGTGACTCGGCATTCCCCAGGATCAAAGGTGACTTTATTACCTTATCAAACAATTGACTTACACTTAACAAATTATGTTGTAAGCTACTAACTAAAAGAACATTATCAATTAAAGAACATCCATTCTTACAAATGGTTTCAATGACAATTACCTTACCCTTGGCATTGTTACTAAATATGACATCTCTACCTTTTTTTTCTTTCAATGCCGTGAAGAGATTTTTATTTCCAGTCATGTGCTTGGAACATCCACTATCCATATGCCAATTGCTTGATTTGGTGGCTGCCACACTACCCTACATAATAAAAGCGAGTTACCTTCTCTTAGGTACCCAAGCAAACTTAGGTCCTTGGGGGTTAGAAGATGAAAGGTCCCCTAGTTTGAGGTGAGCCTTCCTAATGTAGCAATGAATATTAATGTGTCCAAATCTCATGCAATAATGACATTGGAGTTTGGGCTTATGAGTCTTTCTCCTATGCATAAATTTAGTATGAGTAGGAGACCTTCTCATATCTTGGTCATGTGAATGCATGCATGAACATGTAGGAGTAGAGAATTTTTTATGAGAATGACCATGCTTTTTATTGTAAATGCAAGCATGGTTTGCTCTTTGAGTCTTAGCTCTTAAGCTTGGAAGTGTCTTTCCTTTGCCCTTAGGCTTAGGAGGCTTAGTGCTAGGAGCACTTTTCTTCCCAATTTCCTCTACCCTTGAGGATTGAGGTTCTGAAGGTCTAACAAATGTAGTTTAAGAAGATGAGGATGCTCTATTAAAGCCTAGACCATGTCTAATTAGTAGAGGTCTTTGTGACACAATCAATGCGTTTAAGGCTTCTTTTCCTTTATGAAACTTGAAGATTGAGCTTCTAAGCTCAATGACTTCTCCTTTTAGAGTGTCATTCTCCTTTCTAAGTGAAGCCGTAGAAGAAGATGAAATAGAAAGACTATCCACTGATTTTTTGAGCTCATCATTAGATGCTTTCAATTCTCTTACCATGTCATTGAGGGATTTATATTCATCCTCCAGCTTTTGATGTTTTCTTTTGTAAAATTTCATTTGTGCCTTGTATTTATCACATTTCATGATTAGAGACTCTACAAGCTCTTCATCTATCTCATCAAATTCAAAATCCAAACTAGAATGAGAAGAAGTACTTACATCATTTGTAGAATCTTCTTGTGCCATGAAGCAAATGTTGGCAACTTCTCCTTCTTCCTCTTCTTCACTTGAGCTATCATCTTAAGTGACTGAAAAACTCTTCTTCTTCTCTTTGTCCCATCTCTTCTTCTTTAATTTGGGACACTCATACTTGATGTGGCCTTGCTTGCCACATTCATAGCAAGTGACATCGATGGATTTCTCTCTTAGACTATGAGCTATCTTCTTGAAGCCTTTTCTTTCTTTTCTTCTCTTGATTAACTCCTTTGTCCTCCTTAAGAGCATTGCTAGCTCCTCTTCTTCCTTGTCACTTTCTTCATCACTTGAGGTGATTTTTACCTCCTTCTCCTTTGTTGAAGACCTAAGGGCCAGAGTTCTTTCATTTTCTGGTTTATCTCCTTAGCCTCTTAGCTTCTTCATTTGTTCATCTTTTTGTAAGGCCAACTTATGGGTTAAGAGCTTGCCTATCAACACTTCAGTTGGAACCTTCTCAATCTCTGGATTGGACTCTTGTATGTTGCAAACTCTAGCACCAAATTTATCTAGAAGAAGATTTTTAAGGATTTTTGTGTTTACCTCATAGTTTGTGAGAGCTCTTCCAAATTTCTTCATGTTGGTGACAATGGATAAGAGCCTATTTGTCCTTTCTGTGATGCTTTTATTGTCCTTCATCATGAACAGTTCCCATTCGGTGACATACATCTCCAAACGACTTAATTTTACGAGAGTTGTGCCTTCATGATAGTTCTCTAGAGTCTTCTAAATGGCATGTGCAGTTTGACAATGTTACACTTTTCCAATCTCTTCTCTAGAGAGAGAGAGCTTAGAAGAATGGTCATTGCTCTTTTATTTTTGCCATTTGATCTCTGGTGAGCTTCAACCCATTCTTCTATTAGGATAAGCTCTTCAATTCCATCCATTACTTTAGTGGGTGGCTTCCATTCTTTGACAACCACATCCCAAAGGTCCACCACATTTGTGTCAAGGTAGATTTCCATTCTATACTTTCAATAAGTATAGTCAGAACCATTAAAGTGAGGCTTAAGATGTGAATGGATTCTTTATTGGGTCATGATCTTTTACTCACCAATAGAGGTTTGTTTGAGTGTCTTAACTCTGAGACCACTTGTTGGCCCTAGGCACCAAGAAATTGGGGGAGGGGGGGGGATGAATTGGTGTATAAAAATTAAAACAAGAAGATAAGAAAGAGAATGAGTAGAATAGTGACACAAGATTTATAGTGGTTCAGGTATAATTGACCCTACGTCCACTCCCCAATTTTCAGCAATTGGGTGTTCCACTATCTTCTAATGGTGTTTTCAAGCTCACACCAAACTTTTACACTTGTGTTTTGAAGGCTTACATAACAACCTTTACACTTATGTTTTTGAGGCTCATATAACAACCTCTCTTAGTGTTTTTATAGGCTCACACTATAACCTTTACAAATGGTGTTTTTGCTCACACAAAATAATCACTAAAAGAATAGAAAAGATTGAGTAGCAAAATTACAAGGTTTGGTTACAAAGTTATCAATTCTCTTGCATTTACATTTGTTTGGTGAGGTATTTATAGCCTCTACCCACCAAAGAGACATTGCAATGAAACTGATATTAAATCTTCAAAGCATGCTAGATAGATTTTTGCATTAAATGCTTGTCAGGCTTCATTTATGGTCGCTACTCTTTTGTGGTTGCGATTTTTCAATTTTCATGCGGGAGCCAAAATTTGAGGCCAAAAACCCTATTTATGTCTAATGGCTCGTCCACGTGTCATCTTGCCATTGGTTCACCAGGAAAATATAGCCATTGCCTTTCACCTGCTTAAAAAAGTAGTGGTTGCGATTCTTCTTATACAGGACATAAAATCGTCTACAGAAAATGTTCATCTTCTTCCTCATGATTTGCGGTCGCTACCCATAAGTTGCCATAGCAATTTTTATCTTCCAACAGTTACCTGGGACACTTGTCAAGATGTGGTTATGGACTTGATTCCCTCTTGAGTTACTTCAAAATTCGCGATCGTGACTGAGGCATGACACACACCGCAAATTCATTTGTGACTTTGGCTCTCCTTTCTTTGATTTGGTCGTGGTAGAGAAGTGGCCCTCAAATCCATCTATCCAATTCATCAACATGGCTTAGTCTAGTTCGCAGTCATGATTAATGAGATTGTTGTAATGAATTAGGTGGCACTTTGCTATCTTTAAAGATTAAGGACTTCATCCAACTTTAAATATAGAAACTAACTAAAAGCTACAAAACAACACTTAAATGAATCATTAAAATTGATCAATCTCCTTTGTCAAGATTAAAAGTGGTTTAAGACTTAGGATTAACCATCCTAGTCCAACACTTATACTCTGCAACAAATAGAGTAGCTGAATGGAAGAACTGTCATCTTTTATATGTTGTCAGAACTTTGTTAATTGAGTCTTCTGTCCCCCCTAAGTTTTGGGTGATAGCATTCACCGCAGCAACATATGTTATAAACATACTCCATTCCCAAGTTTTGGATTTTGAGTCCCCATATATTATGCTTCATCATCGCCATCCTACTTATATAAATCTTCACACTTTTGGATATGTCTATTTTATGCATCTTCCTCCGGCAGACAGGAATAAACTTTCTGCTCAATTTGTATGTTGCGCCTTCTTAGGGTATAATGTTACACAAAAAGGTTATTTATGGTATAATGCAACCTCCAATTAGGTTCATTTTTCAATGAATGTGTTGTTTTTTGAAAATCAATGGTTCTTTCCTGTCTTCTTTACTAATGCCTCTGCCTATGTATTCTTGTGTTCTTTTGATGAGACTTCTAGTGATACTAGTACTCAGGTGGAAAGGTTCAAGCCAAGCATTATATACCAAAGGAGACCTTCAGTGCTACCTCCTTCTACATCTGTCATGCCATCTCCTCCCTTGTGTCTCTCCTCTAGAGTTATTAGTCCCCCTGTCCGATGTAGATTTCCATCACTTAAGAAATGTACCATTACTGCTCTTTCTACCACTATATATTCTATTATATTCCTACTAGTTACTCATAGGCAGTTAAAGACAAAATGCTGGCAGCAGGCCATGCAAGAAGAACTAAATGCTCTCGAAGCTAATAAGACGTGGGATTTGGTTGATTGTCTAACTGGTATGACTCCAATTAGGTATAAATGAGTCTATTTAATTAAGGTCAAGTCTGATGGGAGTTTGGATAGGTATAAGGCTCGATTAGTAGCTATTGGCAATAATCAACAATATGGAGTTAATTACGAAGAGAATTTTGCTCCCGTAGCCAGAATGACTACTATCTACACCATTTTGGCCATTGCGGCGTCATAAATTGGAGTTTGCACCAAATGGATGTGAAGAACACCTTCCTTCACAAAGATCTCAAGGAAGATGTTTATATGCGTCCATTATAGGTTTAATTTCTACCCCTACATCTGCAGTGTGCAAATTATGTCTGTCCTTATATGGCCTTAAGCAGGCCCTTCATGCATGGTATAAGAAATTTACCTCTGCCTTACTTAAGTTTGCTCTTCTTAAAAGCAAGCATGATACATCTTTGTTCCTTCACAAGACTAAGATTGGTATTATTGTTCTTATAGTGTATGTTGACGATATAATTGTCACAAATACTGATTCAGTTTTAATCTCTTAACTAAAGAAACATTTAAAGGACTCTTTTCACATGAAGGATTTGGGATCTCTCATATATTTTCTTGGTCTAGAAATTATTGTTAGTTTGCATGGTATTTTTCTATCATAGCACACGTATGCTAAGGACTTGGTGGCTGCTGATGGTCTTTAAGATTCTACTCTTATTGATACTCCTATGGAGCTTAATCTCAAGCTGCGCAAAGAAGAGGGCGACTTGTTACTAAATTCTGCAGCCTATTGTACACTTGTTGGTAGCTTGGTCTATCTTACAATCACTAGTCCTGATATGTCTTATGTTGTCTAGTAGATTAATCAGTTCATGGCTTCCTTAGGCACCTACACATGGTTGAAGCCCAAAGAATAATTTGTTATGTTCATAACACGACTTTGTGAGGACTTTTCTATCATGCTTCTACCTCATTTGATCTTATGGCATATAGTGATGTTGATTATACCGAGTGTAGTCACATTAGGCATTTTATTATGAGATGGTGTATGTTTCTTAGACCAACTCTTATTTCCTAGAAATCTTTATAAGTCCTCTACTGAGTTTGAATATAGAGTCATGTCCCAAGCTTATACTGAGATACATTGGATTCATGGGCTATTCACTGAGCTTGGATTTCTCCCATCCAGTCCTACTCCTCTTCATGGAGATAATACTAGTGCAATTCACATTTTTGCTAATCCCATTTCCATGAATGCATTAAACATATCAAGGTTGATTGTCACTTCATCTGTGAGGTGTTTAAGGCTGGGACTATTTCCCTTCCCCATGTGTCTAACAATCTTCAAGTAGCATACATTTTCACTAAGGCTCTTACATAATGAAGACACCAATTTCTTACCAACAAATTGATGTTGATTGATAACCAACATCAATTTGAGGGGGGATGTCAATAGAAAGCTATAATTAACAAGTAAACTACTAAATTATTGTTGTACAATTACTGTAATTGATTATGTAATATAGGTTGTATATACTCTTAAATAGGGAGGAGATTTAACTTAACATATATAGCTCCCTAGGATCTCTCCATGTAATTAACATGTATAACTTCAGTATCTTTGTATAGTTGACAATCTTGCCTATATATTAAAAGATATTCTTATAAAAGGACAATTCAAACCATTCTGTTAATGTTAGAACTCAAAGAGGTTTTATTTGTTATGATCCTTATGCATGCCATATTCATATCTCTAAGAATGTAATTTTCTTTGAACATCAACCCTTCTTTACCACATAATAGATTTCAGAATCCTCTTCGCTAGTTGTTTTGCCATACTTTCTCAATCCCTCAGTATCTCCAACACAAATACAAAGGTTTTAGCTTGCTTGTGTTTATCACAGATGCACACTTCTTGCATCTAATCCTTCTACAAGTCTCACTTATTTGTATTCCCTCTTCTTATAAATAGACTATGAAACATGAGTGTTGACAATAAGCAATGAAAGCAGGACTTCAAGCACTTGAGGAAAACCGTACTTAGGATATTGTTCCTTATCCTCCAAATGTCAAGCCAATTGGGAGTTTATACTGTGAAACTTAAGTTTGATGGTTCTTTAGATAGATACAATGCTCGTTTGATTACTATTGCAATAAACAAGAATATGGGCTTAACTATAAAGAAACAATTGCTCCAGTTGCTAAGATGACTATGGTGCAAACCATTCTAGCATTGCATAGTCTAAGTCTTCACCTATACATCAGATGGATGTAAAAAATGCATTCTTGCATGGGAAACTCTAAAAATAGATTTATATTAAACTTCTATCAGGTATGTTAGTAACTTCTAATAAAGTATGTAAACTTAGGCGATCTCTATATGGGTTGAAGCAGGCCCTTAGAGCCTGGTTTGAGAAGTTTTACAACAATCTTTTGAACTTCTCCTTCATACAAAGCCAATATGATTCCTCTCTCTTCTTTCACATGACAACTACTGATATGGTTCTTTTCTTGGCATATGTTGATGACATTATCATCATTGGTAGTGACTAAGGATTGATCACTAAGCTTCAAAATATGTTGCATAATATATTTCAAATGAAAGATATATGGCATTTCACTAATTTCTTGGGGTTAGAGGTTCATTTTCAGGCACACAGTTTGTTCTTGAACTCAACTTAAATGTGTCCAATACCTCATTGAATTGGTTAGTTTAAAGGATGCTACTGTTGTTGACACACCGATGGAGGTGAATGTGAACTACCAAAATGATAAAGGTGAGCTTTTATTTTATCTTTTACAATATAGGTGGCTAGTTGGTAGCCTTATTTACTTAACTATTACAATGCCTGATATCTCATGTTGTGCACATAGTAAGCAAATTTATAATATTACCTCGAAATCTTCATCTTGTTACAGGTCAATGCATTATTCGATGCTTAATTGGATTGCCTACACACAAGCTATTTTTTCCAGTAGGATATACTTTTCATTTGATTGCATATAGTGATGCAGATTGGGCTGGATGCCTAGATACTAGGAAATCTATAATAGATTGGTGCATGTTCCTTAGAGATTCTTTGATCTCATGGAAATGTAAGAAGCAAGATTGTGTCTCTAAATCTTCTACAGAGGCTGATTATCGAGCCATGTCTACTACTTGTTCTAAAATTGTTTGGTTACGTGGTATTCTTTTAGAATTAGGATTTCCTTAAATAGATCCTACTTCTCTTTATGGTGATAACACATGTGCTATTCAAATTGTTGCTAATCCAGTATATCATGAATGCACAAAACACATAGAGGTCGATGGTCAACACATTCAAGAAGCCTTTGATCATTTCCTTATCAGTCTCTCTCATCTTACTATCGATCTTTAAATAGCTGATGTTTTTACCAAAGCTATGACTTGCCAAAGACACAAGTTTCTTATTAGCAAATTGCTGTTGATAGACTTACCCACATCAATTTAAGGGGGGATGCCAATGGAATAATAGTATCGTATTATTCTATTTCCTTATTTAACATATTTGTATAGTAGTATAATATAGCTATTTTTTGAAGATCAATTGATTTCCTTCTAGGATCTTCATTATTGCTACATTTGGTTGTGTATAATTTGTCGTGTAATTCAATCTTGATTCTTTCGTTATTATGCCATAGGTTTAATGGATTTCATTCATTCTTTATATATATATATATATATATATATATATTGTAAATCTTTCACTGAAATAAAGTAGAGAAAACTTTTCAAAAAATCACTTTAACTTTGTCAAGTTACAAGATATTTCAGAAGTGTTGCACATATCTGAGAAGCTTTTGTGGAAGTTAAATATGGAGGTAATGCTATATCATTTTAGGCCATTACTTTGGTGTTTTACTATTGTAACAATTTCAAATCTTGTTATTCAACAAGTATCTATTCTTAAGCATGAAAAGGAAATGTTATCAAATGTGGAAAAAAGAGCATGTGATAAAGTTTGTAGCTTGTTTGAGAGAGTCTATCGTCTACAAGTTGGGAAAGTAAAGCTGTAGCCTCTAAAATAGGTTATAAATTTCATCTTCTTTTAGACAAGCTAGTTTTGACACTATTTATAGTGCTCAAGCAGTTTGCAATGTATGTTATCTTTATTATATATGCATGTCTTATTCGCAATAATTATAAAGTAAGATGCTTTCTTCATAGGTATTTTAAGAAGCAAAAACTACTGAGAGGAGAAAATAGGAGGACCATATAGAGTAGATTGAGGTGGATTTCAATTTTCTATTTACCCATGTTATTTGTGATGCATCATAAGGAGTAGATAGATCTTGATAAGAATATTTTATAGTGGTCCTTTTTTGGCTACTTAAGTTGCCTCTCAAAGTTGTTACCTCACCTTTAAGGTTCTTTGACTTTGAGATGGAAGTTCTTGCAACATTGGTCATTTTATTTTTACATGCCTTAATTTTGATATAGATTATGATTACAAGCAGTTGGAAATGAGAAATTGAGCTCAACTAAACTATATTTGGATCTTCGATTGTATTGCAATCCCTTTAGCTACTCTAGTACAATACATGTGGTTGAATTTTGTATAATTAGAAGTGATTGATGTAGATGTAATCTTTTTCAGTGTTTAATGTGATTATCGTTGATTGAAAAAAAATAAAAATAAAAATAAAACTAAAAATCAGACACACCATTGTACCCTTATAAATGTGGGTTAAATTTGTATTTAATGTCTTAGATATAGTCTGAAATGAAATTTGACTGGATTGTAATGCATCTAAACCTAACTCCAATCATATCTTATCTTTCAAATAAATCAAATTTACTTAATTATCTTAACTAATGCTTTTGATTTCTAGATGGTAAGTTATTTATGACATGGGGAATAAACTGTATCTACACAATTTTCTTTTTTGAAATGCTTTTGTAAAGGGAATGGGTTGAGGACAAGAAAGAGTTGGAACAAAAGAGGAACAATGTTAGAGCTTTCACGAATGCTTACAATTAATGAAATCATTAACAAACACATTAAGTTAATTAATTAAACCTTTTTTTCAACATATTTAGAATGTACAATTAGTTTTCTTTGAGTGAGATTACACTTTTCTCTCCTTTCATGAGTTGTGAGAGCATCTCTTACTATTTTATGTAGGATTGATTGGTTTTATTCATGGACGAAATTATGGCTAGTACTGCTAACTTAAATCTATCAACAGTGGAGGATGGTGGTGTGGAATGGACTGGGGCCAGTGATAATGAGAATGAAGGAGATGTCGATTTTGATTGGTGTCTTCTTGGGCGGTTTGTTGGCAATAAATAGATTAATTTTTTTGGCTATGCAAGAAACAACGACAAATGTGTGGCAACCTATTAAAGGCATGAGGTTTACAAAGGAGGGTGACTCATATTTAGATTCCATTTATACCATGAGGCTAACATGAACAGAGTGCTTTTCCAAGGTCCATGGTAGTTTAAACAATAACTTATAGTCTTAACCTATTATATAGGTCCAATCCCTGCGAAGTTAATTATTTTGAATCAAGTAGCTTTTTAGGTTTATGTGTCTAACCTCTCTCTAAGATTTTAGGTTGAAGGTATGGCTAAGTTGATTTGGTATGTTATTGGTGTGCTTATTGAATTTGATGCAAAGGCTTTACAATATTGCGGTTTGATAAGGATTCATATTATGTTTGACATTATAAAGCCTTTAGTTAAAGGTATGAATTTTAAAATGCCTAGTTATACTTTCTGGCTTTCATTCCAGTATGAAAAACTCCCAAATTTTTATTTTGGATGTGGTATTATTGGTCATGTTGAACCAAGATGCGAGTTTTTGATGGATAATACTTCTATGGCGGCACAAATGCATTAGTTTGGTCTTTCCCTTAGTGTTTCGACTGGTAGAGGCCAAAGAGCTTAAGCCCAATTTGGTAATCACTGGATTATGGGTTATACCAAGAACTATGGCAAAGATCATGGTACTGCTAATTCAAATAAGAAAGGTGAAAGTGTTCCAAAATCAAACACTCCTCGAGACACCTCATTTGCTAATCATTGCTAAAGTAGGTGCATTAACTTATTCATAAAACATGGAATACTAAAGTGATACAACATCATTAAAATCTTCTCATTCTATCCATTGTCATTAAAAGACCTTATTTCAATTATAGTATTATTTTTTTTACACTATGTATCTTGTCTCACAATATAGTAACTATTTACAACGAAATATACATGGCTAAACAAATTTAAATATTAATTGACTGCATACTCGCCCAACCTTTATTAGACTACAAGATAATAACTTCAAAATTTAAATTGGATGCAATCTTAGTCTAATCTTCCTGAAAAAAATTTTAATGCAAAAAAAAAAAAAAAAAAAGAAAGTGAGCTTACATACTCAGTAAGTAAATGCATAACGATACTTCAATCTCAAATAACATAACAACATTTAAATATAAATAACTCATCATCATATCCATGCATGAAATAAAGAGTTTTTACTCTTAAATGCCACACAAACTATCAAATGTTATTGTCACATAGGCTATCATATATTGTTGCCATATAGGTTATAAATGTCCCTGCCACAAAGGCTTTCATATTTTGTTGCCACACATGCTATATATATCATTGCCACACAGACTATCCAATGTTATTACCATACGGGCTGTTATATATTATTGCCACATAGGCTATATATATCATTGCCACACAGGCTCTCAAATGTTACTGCCGCATAGGTTGTTATATATATTATTGCCACACAAGCTATAGATATCATTGCCACATAGGCTATCGAATGTTATTGCCACATAGGCTATTATATATTATTGCCACATAGGCTATAGATATAATTACCACATAGGCTATTGAATGTTATTGCCACATAGGTTGTTATATATTATTGCCACACAGGCTATAGATATCATTGCCACACAGACTATCAAATATTAATGCCACACATATTATGAATAGTGTTACTTGCCAACAACATCAAGTATTAGTCTTTCAACAAATCAACTATAAATCCAACAAAATTTTAGCAACATAATGATTAATAACAACATCCATAACTTTGGGAGCTCATATCACCACATGTTCCCATTTCCAAGTCATAATTTATCAACATCTTATGAAAATAAATAAATCAATAGTATATCAATCTTTTCATCAATGTATTCCTCAATATCATCACATTAAACAACATTTCATTCCATTGAGTATATGTTCATGGCATTTAACCAATCATACGAATGGTACCATTAGCTATTTACTTACCTCCTCCTCCTTCAAGCTTATTAAGTCGTGGATGGTCCCGACATATTCCCACTATTATCTTTAATTCCTCGAGGACCTAATGTCCCAAAATCAGAAAACCTTAGGATTCTTTCCTAGGCAGCTCACTCTTCTCCCTCTCATTCTTTTTTTTTCTTCTTCTTTTTC
Organism: Omphalea diandra; assembly: GCA_949677035.1. Classification (NCBI taxonomy): domain Eukaryota; kingdom Viridiplantae; phylum Streptophyta; class Magnoliopsida; order Malpighiales; family Euphorbiaceae; genus Omphalea; species Omphalea diandra. Next base: position 64,068 of record CATIWR010116077.1, read on the forward strand.
CTTTCTTTCTTTCTTCCTTAGCTCTCTCTTTCTTCTATTTTACCTCATGTTTTTCCTCACTATTCTGATCCTAAAAGAGGAAAAATGGCACTTTAAACTTATTGTAACAAGATAAAATTATGGTGTTTCATTTCTATTGGTTAAAAGTTCACTTTTCCTCTTTTAGTCCCTCTTCTTCACTCCTTAAGCACCTTCATCCATCTCCTAATCCCTAGATGCTCCTTATACTTTTAAATAAGCTCTAAAACACCATTATTTATGATACTATAACATGCATACAACATAAGATAATTTTCCATGCAACAATACAAGCATTACATATATGTTCAAGTGTCCCAAATATAATGGTGCAAGTGTCATTGTCGTGTTTCTCCAATTCACATGTCTAAACAATCATTTATCCAAAACATATATTCAAATATAATGTAATTAAAATGCATATAATTGGGGTTGAGGATGTTACAATTCTCCCCCTTTTATAGAAATTTCATCCTCAAAATTTTAATTACTAGAACTTTAAAATATATAGGGATATTGTCGTCTCATGAGTTCCTCTACTTCCTAAGTGGCCTCCTTAGGTGAGTGATGGCTCCATCTCACTTTAACCTTGGGTATCACTCGATTCCTTAACTATTTTAGTTGTTGATCAAGAATTTTAATTGGTTGTTCAAGATAAGTCATATCATTAGACAATTCAATCTCTGGCTCTGATAATACATGGCTAGGATCAGACCGATACCTTCGAAGCATAGAAACATGGAGCACATCATGTATATGAGATAATTCTACTAGTAATGCCAATCAATATGTCAAAGGCCCAATTCTCTCTATAATCTCATGTGGCCCAATGTACCTTGCACTCAACTTTCCCTATTTTCCAAACCTAATAATGCCTTTCCATGGTAAAACTTTCAAAATACTTTATCTCCAACCTAATCTTCCATTTCTCATTTATGTTTATCAATATACACTTTTTGTCTTTCTTGAGCAGCTTGCAAACATCTTTTGACTTCTTGAATTTTGACCACTGTATCCTGTACCATCTCGGGACCTTCTAATTGTCTCATCCCTTCAACATCCCAACAAATTGGACTTCTACATTTCCTACCATATAAAGCTTCATATGGTACCATGCCAATACTGGAGTGATAGCTATTATTATTTGCAAATTCCATTAGTGGCAAATGATCATCCCAATTGCCTTTGAATTCTAACACACAAGCTTGCATCATATCCTCTAATGTCTAAATAGTCCTCTTTGATTGACCATTAGTCTATGGGTAAAAAGCAGTGCTAAAATTCAAACGAGTACCCAAGGCTCTTTGTAAGTTGTTCTAAAACTGATAAGTGAATCAAAGTTCTCTATCTGACACAATAAAAATAGGAATGTCATGTAATCTCACAATCTCGGCAACATATATTTTAGCTAGTCTATGAAGTGAATTTGTTTGTCGTATAGGTAAGAAGTGTAGAGATTTTGTGAGTCTATCTATAATAACCCAAACAACATCATACCTTTTCTGTGTCTATGGCAAACCGTTAACAAAATCCATTGAAATTTTCTCCCATTTCCATATAGGAATAGATAAAGGAAGCAACTTACCTGTCAGTGCTTAAAGTTCTGCCTTGATCTGTTGGTAGGTTAAACATCTATATACAAACTCAACTATATCTTTCTTCATCGTTGACCATAAAAAATGTGACTGCAGGTTTCTATACATTTTTGTACTTCTAGAGTGCATAGCATATGGTGCATTGTGTCCTCTTGTGTAATCTCTGATCTCAAACCATCAACATCTGGTACACAGACTTGACTACCCATTGCTCATCTCTAATTGAAAAATTAGTCTTCTTTCTTTCCTGTATCTTCTATAGCATTTTCTGCAAATGTGGATCCTTCACCTGAACTTTTCTAATTTTGTCATCTATTATAGGCTTTAACTAAAAATAGCCATTAAAGCTGTCATATTCGCTATCTTAAATTTTACATTTAAAGCACAAAGATTAACCAAGGATGTCAAATTATAATCAACCATACCAGCAATAACATCTAAGGCCTTTCGGCTTAAAGCATCGGTAACAACATTAGCCTTACTTGGATGATAATCAATAGTTCAATCATAGTCCTTAAATAATTCCATCCATTTTCCCTTCCTTAGGTTCAATTCTCTCTATGTTGGAATATATTTCAAGCTTTTATGATCTGTCAGAATTTGAAATGTCTCTCCATCTAAGTAATGCCTCCAAATTTTCAGGGCATGGACAATGGCTACCAACTCCAAGTCATGTATGGGATAATTCAGCTCATAAGGCCTTAGCTGTCGAGAGGTATAAGCTATAATTTTTCCATGCTGCATCAATACACAACCTACCTCCATCCTGATGCTTCAGTATACACCACAAATCCACCATTTGTTAGTGGTAATGTCAATGTCGGTGTCATTGTCAATCTCTTCTTTAGTTCCTCAAAACTTTGATGACATTGATCATCCCATTTAAATGCTACATTGTTTCGTAATAATTTTGTCAATGGCTTAGTAATAATGGAGAACCTTCCACAATTCGTCTATAATAACCAGCCAACCTAAGAAAACTACGCACCTCTGATACATTTTGAAGTGGATTCCACTCTAAAATGGCTTTCACCTTAACTGGATTAGGTTGAACACCATGTTTAGACACAATATGTCCTAAAAAGACAACTTGTTCCATCCAAAAGTCACATTTGTTCAATTTGGCATATAACTTTCTTTTTCCTTTAAGATATGCAATACTAGTCTCAAATGTTGCTCATGCTCCTTATGATTTTATGAGTATATGAGAATGTCATCAATGAACTGATCAAGATATTGCTGGAAGGTATGATTCATTAATGCTATAAATGTTGTTGGCGCAATAATTGACTTAAAGGGCATAACAAAGAGCTTATAGTGACCCTATCTAGTGCAGAAAGCAGTTTTTGGAATATTTGGCTCAATAACCCTTAACTGCTAATAACCAAATCTCAAATCAATTTTTGAAAATAACATTGCACCTCAAAGCTGATCAAGCAAATTATCAATTTTTAGCAATAGATATTTATTCTTTACCATTACTAGATTTAATTATTTATAATCATTGCATAACTACATGCTTCCATCCTTTTTCTTTATAAATAACACTAGTGATTCCCCAAAGAGATGTACTAGTTCAAATGAAACCTTTTTCCTACAACTCTTCCAACTATTTCTTAATTCTTAGAACTCCACTACTGTAATTTGGTATGATGGAATAGATATAGGTGCCACTCTTAGTAAGGTCTCAATATTAAAATCAACTTCTCTATGTGGCGGCAAATAGGGCAAGTCATTAAGAAATACTTTTAGAAACTCTCTCGTTACAGAAATGTTTGCTAACCTTAGATTAGGAACACTGGTGTCCACTACCCTAACTAAAAATGCATTACAACTTTTTTTTTTAATTAATTGAAATTCTTGAATACTTGAGGTCAAACAAGTTGGAACAGTTTTGTGCTCCCTAACAATTATAACTCTTTAATTGTCCTAAAAATTTGATTATCAACTCTTTAGTATGACAATCTAGAAAAATCCATACCTAGAATAATATCAAATTCCTTAAAATTCATCAATATCAAATTTGTAGGTAACATGACACCACATACTAGCACTGGATAATTTCTACACACTTTGTTTCTACTTATGTCATGAACATTCTCCCTACAACTACTTGAGACTCTCCTCCAATCACACCTGTCATTGGGTAATCTTGGCTTATATGGTCTGACTATCTATAAGTATAGTAAGTAACCCTTTTAGGTCTTTAACATTATCCAAAATGAGTTCTTCCATGAATATTACAAATTGGGGCAACAACTTTCCCCATTATGTTAATTAGTCATTTCCTACCCCTTGAGCCTTCAAAACTGCCATAACTACCTCTACCAGATGTTAATGCTAATCTACTACGTTGACTTTGTCCTTTATCTATTTGATTATTAATACCTCTTTAAAATCCTAATCCACCAGATAATGTAAAACCACCCCTTTTTGTTGCCCTATTGGGTTCTTCACTTCATCCTACATAACTACTCTTTGTTTTAACCTTAATTGCATTCTTCTCTTAGATCACCTCCTTAGCTCAAATAGTTATTGCTAATCGTGTAGTATAATTGGTTGGTTTGACTGCTAATTGGTCTTAAATTTAACCTTAGTCCCTTGTCAAACTTCTAGCACTTCAAATCCTCTGTAGCCACATATTTTAGGGCATATCTCCAGAGTTTTAACAAATTATACCTCATAATCCGCAATCATTATATCATTTTGCTTCAATTAGAAAACTTCATCTTCTTTTTATCTAAGTATACTAATAATGTTTACTTTTTTTGTGAACTCCCTTAGAAAATCATCCAGGTCAATGTCATCGACTGAGTAAAGCTACCTGAAATAGTCTCCCACAAATCCAAGGCATTTTTTAAAGTAAAGATATTACATACTTTAACTTTACTCTAGGATGCATTTAAGCCTATTCCAGATTCTTTCAATTCTTGTAAGCCACTCCTCAACCTTAATAAGATATATAGTGCCCTCAAAGTCAATTACCCTTTTCTTCTTCAATCTATAGATATTCCTATCTATAGCAAGTGCTACATATGCTTTTATTGCAAATCTCTACATCATCTCAATAAACTGTATGATATTTAGGTTTACACCTATGGCTGGATTATTCCATGAGCTCTCAAAATTCTATAAAACATGGTCAACATGCTCACACTCATGAACAGACTCAATAGACTCATCTCTAACCTCTAGGCCAGTATGAACTCTATCAGGTGCATCCATACCCCTCTATGCCAATGCATGTAAGATTAACATAATGCAAATATCATGTATATCATATTCATATTACACATATCTACATAATCATTTACCCGCTCTGATACCACTAAAATGTGACGCCCCACTTACTAAGCATTCCTAAAGTAGGTGCATTAACTTATTCATAAAACATGGAATACTAAGGTGATACAACATCATTAAAATCCTCTCATTTTATCCATTGTCATTAAAAGACCTTATTTCAATTATAGTATTAATTTTTTTTACACTGTATCTTGTCTCACACATAGTAACTATTTACAACAAAATATACATGCCTAAACAAACTTAAATACTTATTGATTGCATATTAGCCTAACCTTTATTAGACTACTAGATAGCACTTTGAAATATAAATTGGATGCAATGTTAGTCTACTCTTCTTGAAAGAAAATTTAATGTTAAAAAAAAGAGAGCTTACATGCTCAGTAAGTAAATGCATAACAATACTTCAATCTCAAATAACATAACAACATTTAAATATAAATAACTCATCATCATATCCATGCATGAAATAAAGAGTTTTTACTCTTAAATGCCATACAGGCTATCAAATGTTATTGTCATATAGGTTGTAATATATTGTTGCCACATAGGTTATAGATGTCACTGCCACAAAAGCTTTCATATTTTGTTGCCACATAGGCTATAAATATTGTTGCCACACAACTATATATATTATTGCCATACAAGCTGTCGAATTTATTGCCAAATAAGCTGTTATATATTAGTGCCACACAAGCTATAAATATCATTGCCACACAGGCTCTCAAATGTTACTGCCACACAAGCTATTACATATTATTGCCACATAGGTTATAGATATAATTATCACACAAGCTATCGAATGTTATTGCCACATAGGTTATTATATATTATTGTCACACAGGCTATATATATCATTGCCACACAGACTATCAAATGTTATTGCCACACAGATTGTTATATATTATTGCCATACAGGCTATCAAATGTTAATGCCACATATGCTATAAATAGTGTTACTTGCCAATAACATCAAGTATTAGTCTTTCAACAAATCAACTATAAATCCAATAAAATTTCAGCAATATAATGACTAATAACAATACCCATAACTTTGGCAACTCATATCACCACATGCTCTCATTCCCAAGTCATAATTTATCAACGTCTCATGAAAATAAATAAATAAAGAGTATAACAATCTTTTCATCAATGTATTCCTCAATATCATCACATTAAACAACATTTCATTCCATTGAGTATATGTTCATGGCATTTAACCAATCACATGTATAGTACCATTAGCTATTTACTTGCCCCCTCTTTCAAGCTTATTAAACTGTGGATATTATCTTCAATTCCTCAAGGACCTAATGTCCCAGAATTAGAAAACCTTAGGATTCTTTCCTAGGCAGCTCACTCTTCTCCTTTTCCTTTTTTTTTCTTCTTCTTTTTTTTCTTCTACTTCTTCCTTCCTTTCTTTCTTCCTTAGCTCTCTCTTTCTTCTGTTGTACCTCATGTTTTTCCTCACTATTCTGATCCTAAAAGGTGAAAAATGCCACTTGTAAACTTATTGTAACAAGACACAATTATGGTGTTTCATTTCTATTGGTTGAAAGTTCACTTTTCCTCTTTTAGTCCCTCTTCTTCACTCCTTAAGCACCTTCATCCATCTCCTAATCCCTAGATGCTCCTTATACTTTTAAATTAACTCTAAAACACCATTATTTATGATACTATAACATGCACACAACATAAGATAATTTGCCATGCAATAATACAAATAATACATATATGTTCAAGAGTCCCAAATATAATGGTGCAAGTGTCATCATCGTGTTTCTCCAATTCACATGTCTAAACAATCATTTATCTAATGCATATATTCAAATATAATGTAATTAAAATGCATATAATTTAGGTTGAGAATGTTACACTCCTAGTGCAATAACTCATGCCATGTCAACTTTCTCTCATGCAAACCATGTAAATGGACTGATTCCTATAAGCCAATTTCTAATGAGTAATACCAACTAGAACACACATCATAGATAGGGCTTACGAACTCAAATGACAATATGGCTTTGGTTCCTACCAATCCCATACCAAATTCTCAACTCGTGAAAAATCATGAAACACGTGCCCAGCTCTAAAAGAAATGGAAAAAAGCTTCAGAGGTACGGGTTGCAGCACTAGCTAACTTGTTTGAAAATTCTTTGGCTACATCAATTGATTCTCATGGAATTTTAAATGTGAAAGAGGCGGGTACTACTTTTCAGTCCCACTAGGCATTATGAGTATACTCGTTTGGAATTGTAAGGGGTTTGGGAATCCACCTACAATTGAATGCTTTAATAAAGGAAAGATACCTAATAATTGTTTTTCTTATTGAAATAATGTGTATTTTGTCAAAATTTGATTGTGTTCGACATAATGTGAAGATGGATCATGGATTTTCAGTTCCTGTTTCAGCTTCTAGTATTGGTTTGGGTATTATGCGGTCAAACTCAATTGAGGTTGATATTTTGTCTTTCCATGATTATCATATTGATTCCAAGATTTCTTATGCCTGTCAATCTTCTTGGATATTTACTGGTTTCTATGGTGTTCCAGATCAGGATAGATGTTCTGAATCTTGGAATTTACTAAGACATTTGTCTTCACAACATACACTCTCATGGGTCATTGGTGGTGATTTTAATGATTTATTATTTAAGTATGAGAAGAATGGTCATCACCTGCATTCATAAGCACTTATTAATGGTTTTCACAATACTATTGATATTTTTGTGGGCTGCAAGACTTGGGCTTTTTGGGTCACCCTTTTACTTGGGAAAGAGGAAGAGGTTCTGATCATTTTGTTGAAGGACATTTGGACCGCTTTCTTGTTTCTTTTTCTTGGACATTATGCTTTCTTAATTTCAGGTGACTCATTTATAATCCTCAGCCACATATCACACTCCTATTCTTTTGTCTCAATTTACCCATTTTGATTTGAGAAATAGGAAGAGAATATGCCTTTTTGAGCATATGTGGATGCAAGATGCTAAATGTAAGGAGCTGATTACTTCGTCGTGGTAAGTACCGATTGATTATTCCACTATCATGTCTTCCTTATGTGATTATTTGCATGGTTTACATGAGTGGGGACGTGCCAAGTATGATAATATTCTCAAGGATATTCAACAACTTTGAGGTTAAATTAAGTCTTTCAAGGCGTATATATATTAGAATAGTGGGCAAATTTTGCATATTCATTCTCAAATGGGCAACCTTCTCGAGAAGGTAGAAATTTATTAGAAGCAACGGTCTAGAATTCAGTGGTTATCAGATGGTGACCATAATATTTATTTTTTTTTTCACTCTATGGCCTCTTCTGGAAAGCGGTATAACTCTTTATCAGGTTTGTAAGATGTGCATGGTGAGCGACAAACTTCCTTAGATGTTATGGGTCATATTGTAGTTGATTATTTCTCACAGTTGTTCCATTCTAATGGTTTGGTTATTAATGAAAAAAATTCTTGCAAGCATACCTCGTCGAATATTAGCAAACCAAACATCCTCTTTGTTACTTCATTTCCACACCTTTGAGGTTCGACAAGCTCTCTTTCAAATGGACCTTTCTAAATCTCCAAGTCCTGATGGATTATCAGATTCTTTCTACACTCACTATTGGGATATAGTTGGATCAAATGTTACTTTTGCTTGTCTTTTAGTGTTAAATGGCTTGCCTTTTCCTAATGGTTTTAATCATACTCACATTGTATTAATTCCTAAAGTTACTAATCTAGTTCATATGACTTACCTTTACCCTATTAGCTTATGTAATGTGATTTACAAATTGGTGTCTAAAGTATTAGTTAATAGGATGAAGTATGTTCTTCCTAGATTTGTTTATGAGGAGCAGAGTGTTTTTGTTCCTAATAGACTTGTTACTGATAATGTGTTATTGGGGGTGGAAACTATGCATGCTTTGCAATCAAATCAAGCTGACTGCTCATGAATGGTTGCAACTAAATGGGATATGGCTAAGACATATGACAGACTGGAATGAGACTTTATTGAATTAGTTTTATTTACTCTTGGTTTTACTACTTGGTGTAATCTCATTATGTTTGGTCAGTGTCATATTTGGCCCTACTTAATGGTTGCATTATGGGAGATGTCATCCCATAGCGGGAAGTGCGTCATGGTCCATTTCCTCATTATCTCTTTATCCTTTGTGTTGGTGTTCTCTCTGGTCTATTACTAAATGCTCATACAACTAGTAGACTTCATGGCCTACAATTGGCTCTTTCGACGCCTATTATCACTCACTTATTTTTTATATATGATATTCTTATCTTTTACAAAGCCATCCTAGAGGAAGCGATAAAGCTTAGATGTATTCTTCTTTTTTATAAAGCTGCTTCAGGTCAACTAGTTAACCTTAACAAGTCCTCAACATTGTTCTCTTCTTAAGTGTCAGTAACTAGGATAACTCAATTTATCCATGAGGTATTGGCTCATATAATTTTGAAGGTAATTATCTAAGATTGCCTTTAGTAATTGGAAGATCTAGACGTACTATATTTTGATTTCTTCGAGATAAATTTCGAAAGAAGCTTACCTTTTGGAAGGATCAAACTTTGTTTATGGGTGGTAAAGAAGTAATGATAAAATTTATCATGCAGGCACTACCAGCTTATACTATGAGTATTTTTTAGATCTCAGTTTCTACTGCGGATGAGCTTCGAAAAATCATGAACTCCTTCTAGTGGGGTGAAGTACTATCCAATAATCACCTAATTCATTAGGCATCATCGAATAAGCTTTGTGTAGCAAAGGAATATGGTGGTCTTAGATTTCACAGCTTAAAAAAGTTTAATTTGGCCATGCTTGCCAAGTAGTGTTAGCGCCTCTTCACAAATAGTTCTTCGCTGATAGTTGGAGTTCTTAAGGCAAAATGTTTCTCATATTTTAGTTTATTGCATGCACAATTGAGTCCTTGTCGTAGTTATAGCTAGAGAAGTTTGGTTGCAGCTATCCCTTTACTTAAAAAAGGTCTCTATTGGTGTGTTGGTGATGGAAGATCAATTTATATCTAGTATGATGTCTAGATTCCAATGCCATATTCTTTTAAACTAGTGACCCCTAGTATTAGTTTAATAATAAATATGAAGGTGTCCAATTTGATTGTAAACAATTGTTGAAATTCTTATTTCAACATAGCTACTTTTTTCCCACTGGATGCAGAGTTAATTTTGTTAATTCCATTATGCCTAAAGGACATGAATGATAGGCTTGCTTGGCTTTACTAAGGATGGGAATTATACAGTCAAGTCAGGATACAATGTGGCAATGGCAAGAAATTCTCACTTTGTAGCATCGGGTAGCACTTCCTCCACATTATGGTGCAATATTTGGGACCTTCAAGTGCAACCTAGACAGCTAATTTTTATGTGGCGACTTTGCAAGTGCTTTCTCCATACTAAATCTAACTTGCTAAAAAAAATATTCTCATACATAGTAGTTGCGTCTTTTGTCAACAATTTAAAGAGAACGGGTTGAATGTTTTCTTGCATTGTGATTATGGAAAATATTTTTGGCTTGCCTCACCATGTAGCTCATATATTTTCAATATTCTAGCTATTTCTATAGAGCAATAGATTTCTAACTTATTTAGTATTTTGGACAATAGATTATGTGTTATCTTTGCTACTTTGCTTGACTCTTTATGGTGGGCTCATACTCAGAAATTATGGAATAATATTGAGTTTGTGCCCAACAATGTTCTTTAGTGTGCAATGGTTAGTTTCTCTCAATTTGAGCAAGTGTCCCAAATGAAAAAATCATCGCATGTAGTGTTTGTTACTATTGATAGGGTGGGCTCTATCTCTCATTGGTTGAAGCCCTATGGATTCCTATAACCTGAATGTTGATACCGCCTTGAATATGGATAAGAGGAAAGCATCTATGGGGTTGTGATTCGAGATGAGCATTATTGTAGCATGGTCTACTCTGTTGCCTTTCTTTTATGAGTCTCTGGTTATGGAGATGGTAGCCTTGCATGAAGCTTTGTCCTAGGTTCGTGGGTCTGGTGGGATAATTGACCATGCTAAGGTTGATTGTCAAGCTTTTATGTAGATGGTGTCAGGACATTGTTCAGGTGTGTCTCCGCAAGAATTTATCCTTCAAGAGATTAGATTATTATTAGCTCCTAATACCAAACTTTCCTTTGTTAAAAGAGAGACAAATGGGGTTGCCCTTTGCTTAGCTATAGGAGCTCGAAATTCATATAAACTATCTTTTTGGTTACATTCTTTTATGCTTTAGACCAGCATGTAAGAGATCTTTCTCTGGTTTCTAATTAATGAAATTTTGCCCTTTTTCTCAAAAAAAAAAAAAAAAAGTTAGAGCTCTCAGATCTGACCGTGATGAACCTTTAAAAACTGCTATGAAGCAAGTTGATGAAATGAGAAAAGAATTGGCCAATGCCCTACGTACTGTTTCAGCTATTGGGACTAGGGCTGCTACTGCTGTGGTCTTCATTAATCTTAAAATGATTTGACATATTTCAGTTTCTTAGTTTTTTTCACTGTATTTGATATTCAAGAAGATCAGGGTCCTTAATTATATGATGGAGCAAGCATTATGATTACGCTTTGGGTTTGATGATTTTTTATCAGGCTAAACTTTCCAACTTGCAGACAGACAAAATCTTCGGATATTAAGGTGCATTCTTCATTAGATATTTATGAAGGCTACAATTTTATGTGATTTCTTCAAACTTGTGAGGTGTTCTGTTCTTCCACTTCCGCTGATTACCCTACTTATGCAGGTTGCTAATATGGATGATGGTGGAATGCCTTCCTCTATTTCAGCTACTGAGGTAAGAGTGTTAATCTGTTGGTGCAGATACCGGTTGGTTGGTGTATAGTCTGTATATGTGGGATTTTAATTTTAGGTGGAGAATTCATGAAAGAGAAGGGTTTTCTGGTTGGAATTTCCATGAGAACCCTTTTACAAATTTGTGCATAGCTTCATTATAGAATCTATAGTTAACTCTCTCTCTCTTCCTCGTTTAAAGATGTTACCCTTAAAAAAGTTATCTGAGAGAAATTTAGTGAGTTGAATAGTACAATGCTTCTTTGCTTTATGGACAAACTAATGATATGTATTTGGTAAATCATAATAAATGAATAATGCAATCGAATAAAGAGTAAGAAGTCACTCCATTACACTATTTATAGTATTATCCAAATATGACACTGTTCATGATAATTTCAAACTGCTTTCATTACTAGATCGTGATTCCCTAATCAAGACTGGTTAAATCATTCTTTAAAATTAATCAGTTTGGTTTGTGGAACAAAAATGGGAACATAAAGCGTCATTGTCTAAAAATGTGGTGTGATAGGGTATCCTTGTTTTGGATTTTGGATCACTAAGTGGATATAAAATATAACCATCTAGATTGCTTATGTAATGAAATATACAAAGTAAAAAGTTTCTAATATCTTGTAAGTGTGGTAAATTAGTTTCATTTAAAAAATGTTGTGTTTAGTACAATAATGTCAAAATGCCAAAATCCCAGAATTTACTGCACGATAATTACTTTATTTAAGATTTATGAGATTAGTTCTCTCTCCACTATTTTTTGCACTTTGGAATGCTAATTTCAATGGTGCAGACAAGAAAAATAGACTTTAGAAATTGTTTCACGCTAAGGGTGAGAATTAAAAGTTACATGAATAACGAGCAAGGGTTTAGAGAAGGGGAATAAAATACTATAGGAGTAACAGTTAGGTGCTTTTGATATATTATGTTAAAAATATAATGTTGATATGATACTTATTTATATTTATATTAAATTGATATGACTTAGTAATATTAATAATGATGTGATGACTAAGATTATTTCGATAATAATATTTTGGTCACATTTTAATATTTCGTCATAATATTTATATTATAAATAATTACTATATTAGTAATATTTTTTATTAGTTCATTAACAAACAATTCTATAATTTTAATGGCTATTTTAATAATATTTAGTTTAATAATTATCTTATATTATTATATTTATAATATTGATAATTATACTTATAATACTTATAATATTATTGCACCAATAATAATTATTTTATTTGTAATATTTTTTTTTATCATCATATTAATAGTATTTATTAATTTCTAATGATATTTAATATTATATTATTTATGTTAATGTTAATACAGTAAAAGAAATAAAATCCATCGTCCTTTTATCCCTTTCAACCTAGAGGAGGTGGTTTTAATAAAAATACCCTAAGGTGAACCATTCACCCCTTAATAGTTAACCCCTTTAACAAAATGTGTTCCATACAAGGAGAAAATGGGGTTAACTTCCTTTAACTGTTAAAATTCTTTTCATTTTTTATTTTTTTGTATATTTTTTAATTAGCATGAACGGGGCTCAGAATTGTTTAGAAACTTTTTTTTTGCTCAGGAGAATATCTAAAAGTTATTTTACTATTCTACTTAGTATTGGTTCTAGAGTTTCCCTAGTTGGGATTTCTAATCCAAGTAGGATTAAACCTATGTAATGAGCTTTTTTCTTAGTTTGTTTCCTACATCGGTTTTGCATTTGGATGGTTAGTAGTTAAATCAAATTTGAGAGTGTCTTATTTTTTGTTTTGATTCTTGTTCCTGATACTACATCAGTTTGGTAATAGTCTGTTTGGCTGAGATTTGTTAATCTTTTTCTCCATTCGTGTGAGCGTGTATATGTTGCAGACTGTTGCAAGAATACTGTAGTGGGGTGTAGTAAAGGCAGTACTATAGCTGTGAACTGAAGCAATAGAGCTCGTGTTGATGGAAAGCGCTCCATGGATTGAGATTAAGAAATTTCAGATTGAAATTGATGCTTATAACATGAAGAATTGCTTTATGTTAGGAATGCATGAGAGTTTTGAAAGGGTCCACCTTCCTTAATATCCGTGTCTTTACCCGTCAGTCGTCTTTTGTGAATCAAGTAAAAATAACTGACTTCTCAAAAAAATTAAAAAACTGAGGGCGTGGAGAATTATATATGTGCTTGAATATTCTCATTGCAAAGTTTTTTTGTTCAGCGTCAATTTGGCTACAACTATATTGCTTATTACATGTTATGTTAATAACTTATTGAAAATCAAATGAGGAAAATCAATTAAAGAAACTTTAGTGGAGGTGAAAGCAACGATAAATTAAAGTTGCACTAAGTGAAAGTGGCATTTGGAATAATGAAGGGCAAGACTGTCAAGCAGCTTCAAGAATCAAAAGCTGTCTGTTTGAACATCAAAGAATTATGTTGAAATTCAGGATTTTGAGCAACTTGTTTGAATAAAGGATATAAAGCAACAATGGAGAGACCATAGATTTTACAAATTCAGCAAAGTTTCTTGTTCCTGGTGATTCCAAGGGCACTTCTACAATTCTGGCTGTGATTGGCTTAGGTGTGCTGATAAACTTAGTGTCAAAAAGCAAAGCCTAAAGGATAAGATGCACTTTTGCTGCTGTCATTCAAAAAGATAGAACTACATTTTGTCCAACATCAATTTTTTATTGTTTGGCGCTATACAACTCGAGGTTGAATTTTCTCCAACCAGGGGGAATGGTGCAGACAAGGAAAATAAAATTTTAAAAATAATCTCATTCCTTATCGAATTCATATTTTGTGAGCTTCCTGATCAGGAAGATTGGGCTCATTGTTTTAAATTCTAGTCATGGTTGCAATCGTGGTAACAGTTGTTTGTAACAATAATAGGGCTATCGTGGGGGTTAATAACAAGAGGTTATCAAATTATTACATTTGTTTTAAATTGATAATTTATTTTTAATTTATATCAAATCAGTGATCATACTATAATTTTTTGTTTAGACTGAGGTCACCGTTTAATTTCTGATAACTTTTGTTTATGTGGTACCGAATTGAAAATATTTCAAAAAATATTTTAAACCTGTATTGTCATATCATTGAACACATAAAACTTAAAGATAATATAAGCAAGTCGACATGACAGTTGATATGACACAAGAGTATAATATTCTTTGAATATTCTCAATTCGATGCCACATAAGCAAAAAGTCACTAAAAATTAAACTGTGACCTTGGCCTGAAAAGAAAATTATAGTATGATTATTGATTTGATACAAATTAAAAATCAATTACCAATTTGAAATAAATGAAATAATTTGTTAACCTCCTATGTCATTAACCCGCTATCGTGGTCACAACATTAGGGTAAACCATTGCATAATTTCTTTTCAAACAATTTCAAATGTTACAAATTGAGAAATGTTGATATAATTCTGTAAAACTAAAAATTATAACTAACTAGTAAACATAAAATACTACTTCAAATAAATATTGACTTTCAACTCTTTAAGTGTAAAAAACCTATTTTAAATAAATATTCTACTTTACAATCATAAAATTGAATTTTTATGTGTTCATGACTTGGAAAATGAAAATCGAAAGAAAAGAAATAAGGTGTTACTGTTACATAAAGGCCATAACAGTCATGTAATGGCCATTATCATTACAAAACAGTTGTAATGGTTGTTATATTTATATAAAAAATTTGTCTGTCATTTAGCTGGTATAATGGTAATGGGAGGTTATGGTCGTTATCATTACAAAATAGTTGTAATGGCTATTATATTTACATAAAACTTTTCTATTATTTAGCTAGTATAATAGTAATGGGAGGCCAAAATGTTGTTATATAACAGTTGTTAGTTCTCTGAACAAGGTCAACAAGTGGATTCGTAAACCACGTTAAGATTTGAGTTCGATGGAGAGGCAATAGATGTTGAGAGTTGGGTATTTTGGATCTTTTACAAGAAGCTATCAAACTATCCTACTTATTTCAAATTGGTAACTTATTTTTAATTTGTATTAAATTAGTAATCATACTATAATTTTTTATTCAAACTGAGGTCATCGTTTAATTTCTGGTGACTTTTTGCTTATATGACACTAGATTGAGAATATTTAAAGAATATTCTACACTTGTATTGCCATGTCATTGAACACATAAGCCTTGAAAATAATGTAAGCAAGTTGACATGAAAGCTGGCGTGGCACAAATGTAGAATATTCTTTAAATATTCTTAATTTGGTGTCACTTAAGCAAAAAGTCACTAAAAACTAAATGGTGATCTCGTCCAAAATGAAAACTTATAATATGATTACTAATTTGATACAAATTAAAAATAAGTTACCAATTTGAAACAAGCAGGATAATTTGGTAACCTCCTATATCATTAACCCATTAAAGTTGTTTTGTTATTCTATTTAGTAATTGTTTAGACCCCTTCTTATTGAGATTTCAAATTCTAGTTAGGGTAGGCTTAAGTAAAGCTCTATAAATACCTATGTATCTAGTAATGTTTTTAGGTTTTATGGAATTTTTTAGTATGAAGGCTAGGTGCCTACATCAGTTTGTATTCTGTTAATTAATCATGAAATCAAATTTGAGTGCCAATCTATTTTTTTTTTAATTTTTGTTTTAATTCTTGTTCTTGGTACTACATGATTGAGTATTCAAAATCACTAACATTATGTAATCCAGTTTGTGCAACACTAAAGTGCAATGTACTGTGGTAACGTTGTAGTTGGTTTATGACAAATGATTTTGTTACTTTTTATATATAGATTACATAAATTATAAAACCATTGTTTTTAGGGATAATTATTATAAACCCTCTGACGTTTGTCATATTTAACTAAGTCTTCCTCACGTTTCAAAATTATATTATAAACTCTCACATTTGCTTCATTACATTGAATAATCATTATGTCATTAAAAAAGAGCATATACCATTAGTCAAAGAGAACCCGGTTAAAATATTTTATTTTAATAACAAAAAGACCCTTGATTTACTCATCCTTTCCTCTTTCGTTATTTGGGGTTTGAAATTGTAAAAACTAAAAATAATTAACACCTATAAAATTTTCATCTGTATACTTATGATTTTTAAACGATCCAATCAATTAAACATAACAGCTCCAAGTTTAATTTCTAAATAATGTCATTAATTGCACATAAAAAGATTCAATCTTTACCTTCCATAAACAATAGCATTTAATGTGAAACTAATAAAAACCTTCCTTGGTTTTCTTCATCAACCTTAAGCTCAAACTTTCCTTCTTCAAATTCACATTGTTCCTAGGTACTTGTGGTATTAAGATGTATTTGAATTTGGGTTGGCAATGATTTTTGGCTAGGCGGTGCTGGTGGAGAAAGTGATAGGTGAGCTCGATGCTGCCCATGGTGATGATGAGCTCAATGCTACCATGCACCCACTCTACATTGATCTTGTTCACCCCCGATGTTATCCATACACCCATTCCATTTTAGATCAAATGGAGAAAAATGATTTTTCTCTATTTGGCTTAGGTTTGACCGTTTTGGATCAGATGGAGAAAATGGAGGAAGGACCAAATTCCTTATAGCTGAAACACCAAAGAAAAATAGAATTGCAACATCTAATCCTCCTATCTAGTTGAACCTAATTCCTTTGCCTTTTCTAGTTTAGTTTTGTGGAAATTCTCTGAAAAAATTGGTTCTTTTCTACAAATTCTCATCTTGAGAATACCATGAAATTGACAAATGATGGCATTTTTGTTTTGCAAGGGTTAGCATTTCTGAAAATAAAATTGACTTTCAAAAGGTTGAGGATTAGCATGTTTGTTATGTTGTGTGTCTCTATTTTGCAAATGGCAAATGATGGCTTGAGGTTTGGTGGATTTTCATATGGTTTGGCTATATTATTGAACGGTGGTGATGGAAAGGAGAATTTATCAAAAACTTTTGTATGCATATAGAGCCGAATTAATAAAAGAAATAGGGAAAATATATTGCCTTGTTGATGAGGATTTAGAGAAAACAGAAATTGTATCATATGCAAATTGATGATGTTTCTTGGTTTCCTAACATTAATGTGTTTTTCTTATATGTATTTAGTCTTCATTTATTTATTTATTATCATTTTCCTTTATGAGAGAGTGTGGTATGTAATGAAAATTTAACATGAAAGTAGGGGTATTATTAACATTTCACATGATTTTAATGGAAAAATTAATGGAAGGACTATTTAGTGTAATGGGGCAAAAGTTAAGGTCTTTATAGTATAATTTTGAAACGTAAAGGATGACTTAGTTCAATATGTAAAACGTCAGGAGGTTTATAGTAATTATCTCTTGTTTTTATTATAATTTGACATTTTTTTGGTTAAATTTTCATAAGGTTGTAATGGATTAGTTAATGGCAAGGGCTGAGATTGAAAAATTGAAAGAGGAAGCACAGGCCAATAAGGAGCATATGCTACGGGCGATTACGTATAATTTAAGTAGCTACATTTTGTTTTTGCAGTATAAGAGCATAGTGTAGGTAAATGAAGCTGCAATAAAGTAAGTTATTTCTCTTTAAGAGTAAGTTGCTCATGAAAACCTTAAGAGTAAGTTGCTCATGAAAACCTTAAGAGTAAGTTATTTCTCTTTTATAGCTAAAACAGTAACTTTATATTGTTATTTATGTAGATGCATACATATAAGATGCATCCATTTTTTTTTCTGAACTATGTGCTTTTCAAATGTTCACCAGTCGAAAAGTTGAAAGAGTCATTAGAATCTGAACTTCATTCACTTAGAGAGAGAATCTCAGAGCTTGATAATGAATTAAAGTTTGTTTGAGGAGGTAGCATCTGCAGCTGCAGGGAATGAGGAGGCTCTTATTCTGCAATGATGAAGTAACTCGAATGGAGGCAAAAAGTTTAAGTAAAATGTAAGACATGCCAAATTTATTGTGTGATTTGATTTGATATTTTTTTAATGGATTCTTATATTGGTGGTTTGCATTCAGTTCTCAAATCATGGCTTTGGAAATTCAAGTCTATGCTATGAAAGAGGATTTAGAGAAGGAACATTAGCGATGGTGTACTGCTTAAGCCAATTATGAAAGGGGGTCTTTTGTTGTTAACTCTTCCATATAGTATTTGAAATTTTTATCCTTAAATAAAAACATATAATAGTAAAATTTGCATTTCTATACAGAATTACCTTATGTAGTTTTTAACATTTCATTTTGAATCCTATGTTTTTAGTCCTTTCTTCAATTTGAGTTGGTCTTTTCTTACTTGAAGTATTCTTATTTGTCTATTGATTGTTCATTTATTGGTATTGTTTGAAAGGTCAATCTTAAGTACATATCATGCTTATGTCTAGTCAAAGATATGGCAGGATACAATAGAACTAACATGCCTGAGCTATGTTACCATTAAAGGGATATTAATGTATGCTTTCTTTTGCTTTTAGTTGGATAAATAAACAAAGATATATATATATATATATATATATATATATATAATCATAAAGACCAAAGTGAATTGTACTCTCCTATTTTTCAAGGTGAAAAGATTATCGTACATGGTGATTGATTAATATATTGTTATGGTTAAATGTTTTATAACTTTAGGAATGGTCTAAAAAATTTTGTGTTAGCTACCATTTCAGACTGAAGCAATCTAATTCACTGTGAATCCAAATTACTTTTTTCATTATTATGATTTCATGATCTAAAACCTTGATGGTGACATCTAATATGATTTGATTGATGTATCATATGAATTTTTACATTCCCTTTCTGGGATTTTAATGGTATTTTATTTTCTTAGGTTGTTTTATAGTCTAAGATAATACAAAAGCATCAGAGTCTTTGGCCTCCCTACAATAGAAAGCATATGATCTGTGCAAACTGGCAGATGCAAATAAAAGTGAAAATGTAACTATACTGAGTTGTTTTACCTTTTATTTAACATGGTTGTATCATTATATTTTACTTCAATTAGTTGAATAATTTCTCATTTACCCATTATCCACTTTCATTTTCTATTAATTTATTTAAAATTTCAGTTATGTTATCTATCAGTCTGAAAGTATGTCTCGTGTCCCTTTGGTTAGACTTTAAATTATTGAAACTACAATTTTAGCATGAAACTTGGCTATATTTCTGAGAACTCCAATCCATTAGCCATAATTTATTTACCTAATATGATAAAGAAGAATGTTGTTAGATTTTTTACCTGTACTGTTCAATTGTAAAGGATTTTCTGATATCCTATTTGACATCTGTAAGAGGGTAGGGTGTTGATTGAATTTCATGAAGATGATGGTTGTGATATTGTAGTATGGTATGTAGGTTGCTAGAAATTCTTGGATCCATAGACTTCACTTGCTTAAGTTTCGTGAACTTGGGCTTGAGTGTTGGGTTTTCATCACAAACACACTAATTGGCTAGGAAATGGGTTTCGATGTTGGGTTAACCTTTACTGATATGGCCTTACCCTTGTTGTTTTGGCTCTCCAACATACCACTTAACTTTGCTCTTTTTTCCTGATGTGGGATATTTGTTCCACATTTTCCAACGCTCCTCTTCAAGTGCAATTGGGCTTAGCTCACTTTTGGAGTCCAGTTGTCATTGATTCAAACATTGATTGACTAGCTCGGGCCTCGTCTTCTTTAACTCTATAAGGCTTCTTTTAGTTCAGTCCTCAAACTTACCTCAGGCTTCACACATACAGTCAATGGTCCAATTGGTTCAGGTCTTTTATCTAGCCCAGCTTAAATCTTCTAGGCTCAACCTCTTAGAAACCTTCTTTGGTGGATTGAATAGTAGACATTTTTAACATGAGCTTTTAGGTTATTTTTTAACCTCTTAGGGCATTGGTACGCTCTGATACCATGTTAGAAATTCTTGGATCTGTGGACTTCACTTGCATAGATTTGAGTGTTGGGTTTTCATCACAAATACACCAATTAGACTTGGGCTTCTCTCCAATTGGATTTAGAAATGGGCTTCAATGTTGGGCTAATGTAACATCTTCAACCCAAATCATATGCATTTTAATTATGTTATATTTGAATATATGCATCACATGGCATAAGCATGATAATAACATTTACAATATTGCATTTCAATATGAATATGATGTTTACATAGTGGCATGGAAAATTGTCATATGTTGTATGCGTGTTATAGTATTTTAAATAATGATATTTTGGAACTTATTAAAAGTATAAGGAGCATATGGGGATTAGAAGATGGATAGAGGTGATGAAGGTGTGAAGAAGAGGGACTAAAAGAGGAAAATTGAGCTTCCAACTAATAAGAACAAGCCACCATAATTTTGTTTTATTAAGGTAGGTATACAAATGGAATTTTTATTCCTTTAAGAGCATATTAGAGAGGAAAAAATGTAAGGAGGTGTAGCAGAAGGAAGAGAGCTAAGAAAGAAAGAAAGAAAGAAAGGAGGAGGAGAAGAAGAAGAAGAATGAGAGAAAGAAAAATCGAGTAAACTAGGAAGAATCTTGAGATGTTCTAACTTTAGTGAAAGATATGTGATTTCATATTTTTTTTCTCCCATGAAATTTCTCCTCCATTTCATGTTAAAGTAATTATAGTTAGGATTCATGTGGAGAATTTATTGATAGTGAATATGAGCTAAGTTCCTTTAATTTTATTTTCAAGGCAAACTATTGTACCCATGATTTCATAATCTTAGAAGATGAATTAGAAAAAGTTCAAAGCATGAAAGTTGTTGGTATATGCCTCATCTAAATTTTTGTAAAACAGTTTTTCTAAATAAGTTGTGTATGAAGAGATATGGCCATTTAATTGTGACTAATTATTGTTAAAACCTGCTCAACTCTCAGTTTTGTTTTCCAATAATTTTATGGGGTTATAATGGGAATTAGGTAAAGTAAAAAAATATTAAAATTGTAGCATTATATTTTATCTAAATTCCTATAAATTCGTTTTGCTTGATATTCTGTATGCTAAGAGATATGACTTCTTGATTAGTGTTGATCCTGAACATACTCATGCCTACAAAGTTTGAGATTGATAATTTCATTTAAGGACATTAAAAGCTGAATTGGAGTGTGTTTGAAAATGAAAAATGTTCATTTATATGTTAAATAGTTGGATACAAATTAGTTATTCAATTGGACTTCTATGTTTTGAGATATGGCTAAGTTTACAGGACTATTTAGTGTATAATTGTACCTAAAATAGGGCAAATTTATAAAATTGACCATAAATTTTGTAGTGCATATTTAGATTGAATTTTAGATAGGTTTTACCCATATATGTCTAGTTTAATTGAAAAAAAAAGAATCAAATCATTTGGATTTGCAAGGAAAAAGTAGTTATAGAAATAGTCTACCAAGTTCATGCTATTTTACTAGAGCATATATGCATAATAGGATGAAAATCTTACTTTATCATCTTGGATTAATTTGTTGTATTGAAATAGGTCATTGAGGCATTAAAGATAATATTAGGAATAAGAGACCATTCAGGGATTAATAGCTTGAAGGAGGAGTTAAGTAAATAACTAATGGTACTAAATATGTGATTGGTTAAATGGCATAAACATATACTCAATGGAATGCAATATAGTTTAATGAGATGATATTCCTGAATACATTAATGAAAGGATTGTTACACTTTTGAATTATTTATTTTCATGAGACATTGATAAATTATGTCTTGGGAATAAAAGTTTATAGTGATATGATTTGTCAAAGTTTATGAGTGTTGTTATTAGTCATTATATTATTGGAATTTTGTTGGATTTATAATTGATTTGTTGAAAGACTAATACTTGATGTTGTTAAGCAAGTAACAAAATCTTATAGCCTGTGTGGCAACAATATATGATAGCTTATATGACAATAACATTTGATAGCATATGTGGCATTAATATCTATAGCTTGTGTGGCAATAATATATAATAGTCAGTGTAGCGATAACATTTCATAGCCTGTGTGACAATGATATTTATAGCTTGTGTAGCAATAATATATGATAGCCTGTGTGGCAACCAAATATGATAGCTTATGTGGCAACAACATCTGATAGCCTATGTGGCAACGATATTTATAGCTTGTGTGGCAACCAAATATGATAGCCTATGTGGCAACAACATTTTATAGCCTGTGTGGCAACCAAATATGATCGCTTATGTGGCAACAATATTTGATAGCTTATGTGATAGCAATATATGATAGCCTATATGACAATAATATTTGATAGCTTCTGTGACAATGATATCTATAGCCTGTGTGGCAACATATATAACAACCTGGGTGGCAATAATATTTGATAGCCTATGTGGCATTAAAGAGTAAAAACTCTTTATTTCATGCATGCATATGATGATGGGTTATTTATATTTAAATGTTTAGTAAAAACTCTTTATTTCATGCATGGATATGATGATGAGTTATTTATATTTAAATGTTTAGTAAAAACTCTTTATTTCATGCATGGATATGATGATGAGTTATTTATATTTAAATGTTTGTTATGTTATTTATGATTGAACTATCACTATGTGTTTACTTACTGAGTATGCAAGCTCACTCATTTGCCTTAAATTTTCTTTTAAGAAGAGTAGACTAAAGATTGCATTCAGTTTGTATTTTGAAGTTGTTGTCTAGCAGTTTGATAGAGGTAAGACCAATATGCAGTCTATTTGTATTTTGGCTTGTTTAACCATATATACTTTGATGTAAATAGTTACTATATTGTGATACAAGATACATAGTGTTCAACATAATTGAAGCAAGGTCTTTTAATGACAATGGATGACATGAGAGAATTTTAATGATGTTTTGTCACTTTAGTATTCCATATCGTATAAGTGAGTTAATGCACCTACTTTAGGAATGTTTAGTAAATGGGACGTCACAACTAACCTCTACCAAAATGGCCTTAGCCTTATTGGTTTTAGCTCTTCATTATTTATATGCCACTTAACTTTGCTCTTCTTTTTTGATGTGGGATATTTGTTTCACATCCTCCAACAGTAGTTCTTATTTTCAATGTGATCAAACAACCATTTATTTTGTTTTTTTTTGTATTATTTATATATGGTCACTGTAGAGATGAATGAATGATCTGGTAGTAAGAGACATTAAATTTTTTCAATGCATTTTGTCCCATGAAATTAGCTTTATGAACGATAGCACATGGCGAAAAGTGAGCCTTGATAATCTTACGTACTTCTTTGAGTAAGCTTATGATCTGTAGACAAGCGTGATCGAAGACCTACTGAGTTAGGATCTAATTCTTGCTTATGAGTCTACTAAACTGCCTATAGTACTTAATATTTGAAGTCATGATTCTCTACTTCTGGGTGTGGTCAATTATGTGGGCAAGTATAGTAGTTACCACTTCTTGTTTGCTCTTTCACATAGGTTCCTTATAGGCACTTTTATCATTTAAATGTTTGAAAAGACTATGGATATTCATTTATGTTCACTACTATTGATTTTTTTAGGTCTTAAATTTTGATAGGGTATAAGAAGATGGTAAGTAAGAGGCCAATTGTTAGAAAGAAATGCAAAGACAAAACCATGTAGTCTAACTATATAACAAATTCTTACACATTCTTGATGATTTTCAGTTATTTTGGTAGGTGGAAATGGAAGGAGAGAAAAGGAGGGAATCTAATCCCTTCCTACCTTATCCCCATTCCAATTTTCTAATTTAGCTGTGACATAATTGGAATATGTTTCCTTATGTAAATTTCTATTGGTCAATGATTTCACCTAGTCTACAAGAAAAAATATGATGATGTGAGGGTTACTTAAAATTGAAATGCATATTTGTTGTGCAATTGATGAGATTACAAGTTGATGTCTTAAAATATGTTATATTAGTGCATGTAGAAACCCACCACAAGTTGATGTCTTAAAATATGTCTTAAAATACATATTCTAAATCTTTCATTTTCATTAACACAAACTCCTTTTTGAGTGTAAGGAGTCTCACAGACTTGACTTTACTTATGCCTTTAAAAGTCTCTTTGAGCTTATTGCATACAAACTCAGGGCTCTCTAAATCCATGATGCTAGTGAAGATGTGATTTGTTAGACCAGTGTGAATATAAGTTAAAGCTTTGTCCTTCTTTAATTTCTCCTCCTTATGAGCCTTACTTTAAGCCATGGTAGGATTTCCTCTTAAAACTGGTGGATTTTCATCAGTTTCCACCACATGCCACAGTCGCTGAGACTTCAAGTAGGTCTTTGTTTTGACTAACCAGATGTGATAAATATCTTCATTGAAAATTGGAATTGTTGGAGTTATGTTGTTGTTAGAGGAAGACATTTTGAAGCTGCTAGAAAACTCTCACACAAGCTCATAAATGTTCAATCCTTTTGTCTCATGTGTTTTAACTCTAAAAACACTCACAAATTAACCACATAACCATTAAGAAATATAGCTCTAATACCACCGTTAGAATACATAGTAAGAGATTGAAAAACTAAGGTTGCTCTTCTTATAATTTCATTACCAAAAGCTACTATTTATAGCAGAAATAATACATTCAAAGATATGGTATGCTTCACACCTCAATACCAGCTGCACCTAATACTGATTTTTCTAGAACAAAATATCCCTAATTTTAAGCATGATCTTTCCTTTTATCTACTAAAGTTAATGTTGGACTAAGGTAGTTAACCCAAGTCTTAGACTTCTTTTGATATTGACAAAGGAGATTGATCATGTCTAATATTTCAAATTAGTGTTATTTTCCAGCCTTTAGGTTTTATCTAAATTGGAAATTGGATATAGCTCAAAAATCTTTAAGTATGAAAAGTGACTTCTAAATCGCGACTGCTACTATGTATTCGTGACCACGATATGAAAAGAAGAATTGCTAGAAAGTAGACAGGCGAAATCGCAGAGCTATTCTCAGCCGCGATTCATCCAAATAAAGGAGTCCAAAATTGACAGATGAAATGGTGGTGTGTGTCACGCCTTAGTCGCAACCGTGAATTTCGAAGTGACTCAAAAGGGAAGCAAGTCCACAGTCGCAACATGACACGTGTTCCAGCATACTGTTGGAAGTCAAATTTCATGAAGGCATCTTATTGGTAGTGATCGTGAATTGTGGAGAAGAAGATAACCATTTTTGGTAGACGTATTCGCATCCTCTGTCGCTTCCTGTATAAGAAAGCTTGTGACTGCGACTTCTAAAAATAGGTAAAAGAGCAACAACTATATTTTCCTGGTGAACTAATTGGAAGCTGCCACGTGGACTAGCCGTTAGACACAAATGAGATTTTTCTTTAGAAATTTGGATTTCGCGACCGCTAATGAGTAGTAGCGACCGCGAATTGAGACTGTCAAGCATTTAATGCAAAATCTGTCAAGTATGTCTCAAAGATTTGATGAGCTATGTTTTGCAATGTCTCTTTGGTGAAGTTTGGGTATAAATACTCCACCAAACAAC
>CATIWR010116081.1:0-33497 GCA_949677035.1 Omphalea diandra
GACCGTGTAGCAAGCTCAGGCTGCCATATAAGGAAAATATGTATAAACACTAGGTACACTTGCATGA
The DNA here is from genome assembly GCA_949677035.1 of Omphalea diandra. NCBI lineage: Eukaryota > Viridiplantae > Streptophyta > Magnoliopsida > Malpighiales > Euphorbiaceae > Omphalea > Omphalea diandra. The sequence goes on from CATIWR010116081.1 coordinate 68, forward strand.
ATCATGCCATAACTGCATACCAAGCATTCATAATCATTTTGATATACTTATAACCATGTATGTATCAAATGTTAAGATCTCAATACTTTAAAGAAGCCCTACCATAAAGGTTGGTCACATCAAAAGATGAGTAGAAATAATAATTGGATTCAATGGGTGTATGTGATAATTGTATGATATGATATGATTATACTCTATTACATGTATATATGATTGAATTGTTACATGTTACATGGAAATAATATGATTATGTTCTATTATATGTATATATGATTGAATTGTTACATGTTACATGGGAATACAGGCCAAGTGAGAATTAAATGCTCTTAACGATTACTTGACATATCATTTGTGAATAAGCACTTGCATATGGAACTAAAAGAGGCGTTGTGACCGACTTGTCAAACACTTGCAAATCACAGGAAGATGGACCAATAGGTCCCAAATCATATGTCAAATGAATTACATGAAGATGGATCAATAGGTCCCAAATCATATGTCAAATGAATTACAGGAAGATGGACCAATAGGTCCCAAATCATATGTTACATGAATCACATGAATATCCCGAAAGCAATGTTTGCCTTGCTCGGTCACGACAAAAACAAAGCTATTGCATTTGCACTTGCATAGTTAATAGTCATACTTGCAATGTATCTTGATGATATTTGATTATAGATTATGTCATGAGAATTTGATTATTATTTTTATTCATTGAGTCGCGACTCACCAAATCGCAATCATTTTTCAGATACTGAAACATAGATTTTGGACACTTTGGTACATGAAGTTTTGCATAGAGATATATGAAACACAGGTCGTCGGCTGAATCCCAACTCTCTCTCCTTGCGTCATGTACATACATTTGATAGGAACTAGTTATGGTCACTGGTCCTGACATTAGTTAACATATGTATACATTAAATACATATAGGATTATATATGTATGATGAATAAAAAAAATCTTATTTTCTACCATAGATATTTAATTATCACTATCTTTAAAGAAAATCTCAAAATTTAGAAGTTTACAAATTCTTTAAAAAAAATTAAAATTCTTTTTTTACACTATAAAGAAATGTTTAAGCCTTTTCTCCTCGTAATGTGCTTAATTTTGTAAATTCCTTATTGAGTAAGTCTTTAAATAGTGTTAGAGTTTCTGGAACTTGATTTGTTATCATTTTGAGACCATACTATTTAATACAAACATAAAAATGATTAAGACAATTTAGGATTATTCACTTGTTCCTTTTTTTTTTTCATTCACCCTTTTATCCATTTAGTGAGCTCATTGAGCCTACACGAACCTTTTTTTATTATTATTATAATCTCACGTTTAGCTAGCCAATGAAGTCTAGTCCCTTAAAATATTAAATTGATCATGTTTGATTTCAGATGAGATTTGGTTTCTACAATTACAATGGGTCGTTTCATGAAATTAGTGAGAACTCTTAAGTATGGAGTGAGAATGAGAGAATCTTATTTGATTAATTGCTTGATTTTTGAATTGGTATCTTGTATGATTTTATAATAACTCTTTTTTTCCTCTCAAAATGCAAAAAGTAAAAAAAAATAAAAAAAAAAATAAAAAGTTGAAAGAAAAAAAGGAAAAAAGTTCAAAAAAATAAAAAAAGGAAGAATATGATGTATTTCCTTGTCAAAACAGTTCAATTCTATTTTGTAAAAGATATCAAGTAAGGACCTAAATTTTTTTTTATTTTTAAGATCCATGAGAGTGGAATTATGTTTTGGGCATGAGATTTGTTATTTATTGAGAGATCATGTGAGTTTTATTTAAAAAATATCTAGTAAGCATTATCAATTATGTTGTAGTGTCCACTAGTCTAAAAACATTTACCCTCTGCTAAAACCCAATTATAACCAAAGGAAAGACCTTTTGATTTGTGCTTATATTTGAATTTAAGCGAAGGAGATGCGATTTATTTTCAATCTTATGGTAGACTTTTAGGCTTTTTATTGGATAAAGAGAAGATATACTAACCTTTAAACATTTGAAATGAGGGGTACATTGTGCGAAATTTGATAAATAAATTTTTTTTTTTTTGGATTTGTGAATGGATAATCTTTGATACATTTGATTTAGAGATAGTTATGATTAAATAAGTATGATAGAACACAATTTTTGCAAATTTGTGAATTGATGAATTTTTCGCATAGCTCGATTAATTCTATTTGTTATGATGTCGATAAGGGGATGAAATGCGTTTATAAGTCAATTGTGTTAATTTTTATATGTTTTGTGTTTTTTTTTTGGTTCTATTTTCAGTTTTTTGTTATTGTCTTTTTTCCGTTAGTTTAGTATTTTTGCTTAAAGATAAACAAATTGCTAAGTGTGGGGAAATTTGATAGTTCTTTATTTTTAAGTATTTGTAGGGCTAGTTTTATTGTTAATTGAGTCTAATTTGAAAAAAATACCAGATAATATCTCACTTTTGGCTTGTATTTTGTATTTTTATAGGAAATCCTATAAATTAGAACTTATTGATAAACTATGAGAGTTTTCTGAGTGAAATTGTATAATTTCAGAAGTTTAGAGACCAAACAGAAATTTGAAGTTCAGGGATCATTTCTGATATTTTTCAGACAAAATTTGAGTCTAATCCTTATTCAAATTGGAAAGATACCATGCAGAATAAGAGGAGAATTAGAGGGAAGTTTCACTAGCTCTTATTCAAAAAAAGAAGAATTTATTATTATTCCTAATTGGTGGAGGATGATATTTTTTCTTATTTTGAAAGGGAATATGAGATTATAAATAGAGAATAAAATTTGTGTTATGATTATTTTTTTTAGAGAGAGTTTAGAGAGTTTTTGTTTTGTATTATTATTAATTTATAGAGAGAATTTTTGTTTATTTTATTTTTTTAGAGAGAAATCTTTTGTTTATTTTTATTTTTCTGAAGAAGAAACTATTCATAAAAGGAGAATTATTAGTCAAACATTAAGCTTGAAAAGAATTGAAAAATACAAAAGTTTTATATTTTATTTTTTTTAATTTTGATATTGACTAGTAATTCTATTATGAACTAAATTAGTTAGACGCTTGGGTATGATGAACCTTAAGATGAGTTTTTAATTGTGATTTTTTTAAATAACACAATCTTTTCATTATTTATGAAATTCAATTGTGTTGTACTTTATTTGCTTAAATTGATATTTCCGGAATATTGATTCTTACTTTATAATTCTTTAAACTTAGATTGAAAAATCAAGTTATTGAATAAATTTAGCACAATTGAAAGGAGTTGCATGTATCCCCTAGAGATAGGTTAACATAAATATTTTGGATTAGGGTCAAACCTAATAGTGAAATTTAAGGAACTATAATGTGATTTTAGAGAGTTTTAATTAGGAAGAGATTCCAATTAATGAACTTAGAATTAGATGTTAATGATATTGAGAAAGACTTTAACATACTAAAGAAATTTACACGGTTCCATAAATATTGAATTAAATTGCATTGTCAGAAAAATCAATTTCTTAATAAATCTTAGGGGGATTCAATACTTAAATGTCATTTGTCATATTGGTCACATTTTTCTCTCTAGATAATATTTTCATTATTATAGTTTGTTGAATTATTTTATTTTAATTTTTAATTAGTTAATTAATTCACTTAAAATTTTTAGTTAAATAATAGAGAAAAAACTAATATTAGTACTTTTAGTTATTGAGGGAAACACTTGATACTCATACGTTATATACTATATTCGATAGGTACACTTGTTTATTTGATTTATAAGTATTGGTCTCGGACAGTATCAAAATGTTGATACATCTATTAGGGATTGGATTGTAGGGGTTCGGAATTTGTGCCTGTTTAAGACCTCTTAGAATTGGTCATATTTTATGGGCAATATGGCTGACCAGAAATGCTGTAGTGTTTAATAACAAAAATGCTGATCCTGCTTCGACAGCCATGCTGGCTGATCAACTAGCGTCTGAATTTATTAAGGTATTTACTCTTGATGATGCAGGTCACAACGAAAATGGAACTCAACCAAACCAACAACTACAGGCTGAAGCATACACTCACACCCAATATGCTATTTTTGTTGCCGCGCCCTAACAGATCTAGCACACGGGAAGTTGCTATGGCTGTCATAGTTCTTAACAGACAAATGCATAGTTGATGGCCTCACATGTGTTACTAACCCACCTGCTCAGCTTGTAAATATGTTAAGCTGTTCTTTTTGGCATTGTCAATAAAATATTTATACTTCTCATAAAAAATTATTTAATCAAATATATTTAGATAATATAATTTAGATATAAGTTAATAAAAAATTATAGAGTACTATATAATTTTAAAAAAATTCATATGATATGTATAATAATCTCATTGGTAGTTGTCCGTTCAATTTTTTATATTTTTAGGAGGTCAAATTATTAAATATACCATTGAACCTTATAGTGACATTGAAAAGACAATGAATTTTTTCTTCAAATTTATCTCTAAATTTATTTTTTTTTATCAAAGTTATTTCTAAACAGAACTTTTACACACCATTATACTTATATTTAACTCATTGCTACTTATATCTATTGTAGTTAAATGAACATGAAAAATTATTATTTCACAAAAATATCGTTATGTCAAACTGAAACTGTTTTTTGAGATTTAAAATTAAAGAATTTTTGAAATTTAATAAAAATGGTAATTTTTATTTAAATATATCTAAATTCGATTTTCTTAAATATATTTATTGACTGTACAATTTTGCTTGTCCATTTGACTGCAATACATATAAAGAAAAATTAATTAAATAAAAGTATAATAATATATAAAATATTATTTATATATAAATTTAAAAATAATTTTAATGAAGAAATTTATTTGATTATTTATTAAAATTAAAAAATATTCGATCATTTAGTAATTTTGGCGATGACCCAAAAACACGCATGCAAGTTGAGCTAATCTGCGGTTCACCGCCGCGGAACATAGAAACGCGTCACATCAACTAACTGCCTCAGTGATTAGAATAAATCCTAACCGTCCATGTCCCCAATTCAAAACTTAATCCTAGCCTTCTAATCCTATCCTTCCTGTCGATAAATACCACCTCCTTGCACGAAGCTGACTATCTGAGGTGCTTGTTGCAGGTGTTGAATGGAGCGAGGCGCTCGGTAATGTTATTCATCTTCTGGTTTGGGGCTTATGATGCGATTCCTTTAGTTGTTTTCTTCCCTATCTACTATTTTGATCTGCGATGTATAAGATCTTCTCGCTTTGTATGATATGATTCTTGGATTCTGGATCTTGGATTTCAGTTTGGAGTTTGGTGGATCATCTGCGCACGATCTTGTTGATTCAAAGGGAATAGTTGGTTTGATCGGTATTTCTAGCACTGTGTGATAATTATATCTTCAACGTTCATAGCTGTTCTTTGTTTTCAATCTGACGGCCTGAGATTTGTTGAAGTAACTTATTTTGGTTTAGTTATGTTGGATCATTGAAACGATGCTAGGCTTTTGTTGATTGTTTTGTGGCGTTAGGTTTTGAATAAGACGAGGCGTGCTCGGAAGTTAAAGAAAATCTTGAAGCGTCTTTGGTTTGATCGATTATAATCTATTGGAGGATGAACTTCTTGACTTTTTTGTTTTATTTGATTTCGCTTGCTGAGAATTATAGGTACAATCCTGTTATTTGGGAATAGGGAGTAGAACTGGAGGTTTAGCTGCTTGCTTCCTAAGGGCCTCTTCTGCTGAAGATGTGGAATAAGATTGAGGAATAAGATCTGATAAAGGAGTTTTGATCTGTATCAAATATATTTATGTTTTTTTGCTTTTTATACTTTGTTCAAGTTTTGAGCATTGTCCTGTGATTCCAGGATGACTGTCGACATAACATAACTAACATAGGAGGTTTGCCGCTGCCTGATTCCTGAAGGCCTCTTCTGTTGACGATGTGGTCATTTGATAGAGGGGTTTTCTTAATCTTTATGAAATGTATTAATCCTTTTTAGCTTTTTTATGTAGTTCTCAATTTTGAGCAACTGTGCTGTGATTCCAGGATGAATGTGGATAGGAAAAGATTTAGCTGTTTGTTTCCCGAAAGCTGCTTCTGTTGAGGATATGGACTAAGATTGATAAAGGGGTTCTCTTTGATCCTTAATTTATGTTTCGCTTTCTATATATTGGCGGATTTAAGCATCGGTGGTGTGATTCCAGTATGACTGGGGAAGAATACATGGGACATAATATATGAATTATAGGAGATTTTGCTGCATGTTTTCCGAGGCCTCTTCTGCAGGGGATATAGTCCAAAGATTGATAAGGGGGTTTTCTTTGATCTTCTATATTATAATTTATGCTTTTTATGGAGTAGTCATTATTGGGCATTTTTTTTTATGGTATTCTTTAATTATTTGTGAAGGAACATTTGGGGATGGAAACGTAGGGAGGTTGATTGAGTTGACTCTTTTTGTGTTCTAATCTTGCATGTATTGGCAAACTGCCTAATGATCAGGGACTCTTATTTATTTGTGATTCGTTGTTTTCCTTAGTCTGCAATATTTCAGAATTGCTTTATAAGCTAAAAGTATTAGTTGTTATATTTGCATGTTTTTCCAGGGGCCAAGTATTTTGGGTTTGAGGAATATGTGACCAAGATTGATCAGGGAGTTCTTCTTCTCCTCCAATTTGTAATGTACATTTGTCGTGGGGCAATTATGACTATCTTGGATCTTTCTGCCCTTTGTTTCCAGGGTGCCTTGGATCCAGGGTTTCAGGATCAAACTTGTGGGAGGGGAGAGTGATCAATTTATTTTCTGCTTTTGGAATTCATACAAGTCCAATAATCTCATGGCGTACTATTAAAGAATTGAGCCTGAATCAAATATTTGTTTCTTCCATGATCCCTTTGATGTTTATGCATCAGGCTAAAAGTTTCCTAGCTTAGAAGTTTATAGAAGACTGGTTGTTATGCGGTTCTTATTTGTTTTTACTGTTTAATGTTTGCGTTCAAGGTTACTGATCAGGGAATCTCTCTCTCAACTGTATAAATATTTCTTCCTTTGATTGAATTTGCCTGAGATTTATTGCCTACTTATTGACATTTGTTTACAGTAGTGCTGTTACAAATCAAACATATGGCGGTTCTCCGCTTTTAAATAAAAGTCTTAAAATTATTTCTTTGTTTTGTGTTTTCAGAGTCATTTTATAGTTTGGGAAATATTTGTAGCTGATACTCTGTTTTGCATGGATTTGTTGGAATCTGGAAAATTTAATTCTGATTTCCTTGCATTCTTCTTCATCCCAGCTAACTATAATATCTTCAAATGACAACACCCCCATTGATACAAGTCCATATGATTCGATCTGGAAGTCTTTTGTGCCTTACCTTAGCTACTCTAACCTTAGCTATTGGATACAAAATTCTGCTTTAGACCAAAATGAGCTTTTGTATTCTTGCTTTTTCAGTTTTGTCTTATTCAGATGAGGAATCTGTGGACTTTTTGAGTGAAATATTAGTGATCCAGAAGTGTTTGTGAGCGATATCTGTCTAATTGCTTGGCGTGCCTTGAAAAGTTCTTACAAGTGTTTATTCAAATATTCCACACTAAATAAGATTGTGAGCTTGGATACTCACTTTTCCAGTTTCTGTTTTAATGCATCTAGAAATTCAATGACGTCATGTAGCCTATGATTGATCCGGAAGTGTTTGATAAGCAATATATTGTCCTCCTTTCTTCCTTCTTATTTGCCGCAGCTGTTGATTAATATTTTAAACAAGAATGCGAATTTTAGACTTTTCTTTTTCTCAGGTTCCTCCTTATCATTTGGAGGAAGATTCTCATTCACCCTTCTATCTATTTTTTGTTTTTTTGTGTACATCTGCTTGTGTGTTTTAAGTAGGCCACCATGTGTTCCCTTCTATAGTTTGTGTTGGTCTTGTTTGCTTGTGTTTCCAGGACTTCAGTGTTTATGTGAGGCTTCCTTGGCTCCAGTGTTTCAGGATCGAACTTGTGGAAGGAATGGGTCTTTAATTTCTGCTTTTAAAATTTCATTAGAGTCCATTATTTATTAATTGTTTCTAAATTGAGTATTGTTGTTTTCAGGGTCCTACTGGCTAATGATCAGGGTAAAATTTTCTAGTTTAGAAGGCTAAAAAGATTGAGTTGGTTGGTATGTTTTCACGAGGAATTTGTGGACTAAAGTTGACAGGGAGACTTTTGCTTTAAAACCTCTCTCGGTAGAGCATTTTGTCGCTTCATTTTTTGGTTTCTGCTGTTAAAATCAATCATCATATGTAGGTTGTGTTAGTGATTTAGGATTTTCTACTTTTAAGAGATATTTCTTGAACCTGAGCTTTTATCATGTCGTGTTCATTTCATGTTTTTCAGGATATCTATACTTTTGGGAAATATGTGGTGCTGACATCAATCAGGAATTGTTTCTTCTGCCTGGATTTGTTAAAATCTTGACTTTTTCTTATGGCTAATTTATATCATCTGGACTACTATCATATGGTTGATTCCCTTGTGTATTTAGTTCTTTGATTCCCTTGTGTATTTAGTTCTTTCCATTATCATATATTCATAGCCACTTACTCAATCAGGAAGCCTTTTGTATCTTGCTGCCAATTAATTTGTTGAGAAATTCATACTTTAAACAAGACTATGAGCTGATTACCTTTCCTAGTGGTTATTTTGTCTATTATGTATATTGCATTGTCAATTGGTAGAAAAATTCCACTTAAGACGAGTGTAATGTATTTGTGTATTTTAGTTTGCCGCATTTGAGCATCTATAACAAGGTAATAAACTTTGAGTTGGTCTGTTTGTATGTGCTTCCCAGGTTATGACTTGATTAAGTTTTTATTGTTGGAGTTCTGAGATTTTTGCTTAGATATCTAGGCTAAATTTTATAATCAATCTCAAAACAATAATTCAATCTGATTTGGGTAAAAGGCAATGCACGTCCCAAGGAAGCAAACAAGTATGGTGTTAGAAGTTGTTGACTAAGAAATATTTGTTTTTGTTTTTTGTGTCCCTCTATTTCTTGGTCCTATTTTCTTGTAAATTGAGTAATGAATTCTGAACCATGTTATGTATTTTTTTTCAGGTGGTCGCTTTGTATTTTGGCAAATACCTGATCAGGTTGATGGTGTTTTTTTGGGGCGCTGATTTGTTGGGGCCTATAGTTATTTCTTATTTGTATAATTTACTTTGAATTTTTTTCTATTATTCTTCCCATTAACTGTAGTTTTTGCTTCTCAATCCCTGCTAGTATGTAAGTCTTCCTATTCTTCAGATAGTTGCTTTAATTGCTGCTATTTTTTTTTTTTTTTTCAAAATGTTATGCTAGCACATGGGCTTTTCGTGAGTTTGGCTTGGAGTCAAGAAGGGAGCTTTTTTTGTCTTTGATTTTATGAATATGTTTTCTTGATATTAGGTGGATTCTGAGTCTGGTCGTATGGTTTCGATGATGCCATTGGAGTGTGCAGGAGTGATCTGGCAGTATTTCTGGATTGTCTTTATATCCATGGAGTAAAATAACAGTGCAGGACTATTTTCTTGATTTAATCTTGATTCCCCCAGTGCTCAGATAATAGAGCTAATGTCTGAGCTGGTTTTTGCATGTGTTACCAGGGTTTATCATATGCATTTGATTCATGTGGAACACACTGAAGGGCTCTGCTTGAAGGGAAGATCTCTTTTTGTTTTTGCTTTCTTCCAATTTGTACCTTACAAATTTACAACTCCTCAAGTTGATAAAGCTGTATTTAAGATGTTGTTCCTCCTTTGGGGTTTCTTGGCTTTGATGAACTAAATCGAAGTTGTGGAGTGAGATCCTGTTCCTTGTTTCTGGATTTCATTTGTCTTATTTGAATTGTCAAAGACTGAAATAATCAAAGTTGTGGAGTGGGTTACACTTTTTCCCCCGTCAAAATGCATTAAAATTTTTTTATCAATATACTTTCCTTTCTGGTTCTTTTGATTAGTTGTTTTTTCTTCTTCATAATTACATTCTTGCAGAAACTTTAGTAATCGGAAGTTTCAGTTCTGCATATCTCAAGGAAGGGAAAATTAAGTGCATCTCAGAGGCCGGTTTCTTTATCTTTAGCATCAACAAAGCTTAGGATCACCAAGGGTGCAAATTTCATCAGGGTTTTGTTCAATATCTTATGTGGAATCTTTGATATGAGCAAGTAGGGAGTTTGCAAATCCTACTTGTTTTGAGGAACTTTTGCTTTATCGTAACTTCTATGCAATTGTATTGCATCACTTGTGTTAATGGAACCAATGGATAATATTATGTGTACATGTGTACATATGTCGTGTTATATCTTTTTTTTTTTTTTTTGTTTTTTTTTTCCAGTGTAATAATGTTTAGGTATGTTCAATGAGTTGATTCAACGTATCAAAATAGCCAGTATATTTGGCAGTCAGTGTCGTTTGTTCCTTGATCTGGAAGAGACTCTGTGGACTTCAGGTGTTGGTTTCTGCTGTTACTAAGGTACTTGATGGCTTTTCCGGGGCGGAATCAAACGTCAGCACTATCATTGTGCTATCTTCTCTGCGAACTTAATTACTTTTCATGTGGCCTAGTTTGTTGTTGATTTGAATGCGGTCTTTTGTTCCAGGTGTTTGAACTTGTGGTGACAAATTTTTTGTCTATTATCTTTGTTCCTTGTTCTCTGCCAGAAGGAACCTCTGTTTATGTCTCCGTTTCAGCTTGCAGTGGTCCTTGATTCAGGTGTCTTAAATTTTGGTGATGAGTTTCTTACTCTTACCTTTGCAGGAATATCTATTTACATTTCAGCTTGCTGTGGCTGTAATGATGTGTATGATATTCAGTTGCCTTGAGCATTATTTCAATCTCTCTTCTTATAATTTCTTTTCCTTGATTTGAAGCTGGGTTCTTCTTTTCAGCTGGGTTTCTCTTAGTCTTGTTAGTTGTTTAATAGTTGTCTTCTCTCAGAGTACTCGTGTTACATTCAACTTCCTGGTTCAAGTATTAGATGTTTTCTGGAGGCTTTGTGGTGGAATTTTCTTATTATTGGTATCCTCTTCCATTTTTTATTCTGTGGTGCGATGCTAACCAGGAAAAAGGTGCTGGGTTCATGGGCTGGCTCTCAGTTATATTATTAGTAAATCATCTTGCTCTCTATTTCATACAAATCTAGTAATTTGGTTTGCTGGATTGCTTTATGACAGATAATCTGATTCACTGATCTACTCAGGACACAGGATGACTGTTCTTTATTTCTGGTCCGTGTTGGACCCATTATAGAAGGTAGTAGGTGTTGGTGGCTTTGTACTGATCTTTGAGACTTTATCCAGCTGTGATGTGAGGACTTCCTTTACCGTTGCCATGGATTCTCTTGCTCTTTATCCTGCAATAAGTTAGTTTTGTATCAGAATTATTAGATGAAGGATTATGGGGGAAATTGGATTCTCTGATATGACAAGACACTAATTTTAGTCTTTGGGTTTTGTTTTTTTTAATTATTAGCAAATTTTCATCTAATGATGCTCTCAAGATTGTCTGAGAAGAGGTGCTGCTATGATTGTCTGTGCAACATATCTTATAATTTTATCATGTTGATGTTACCTTCCCAATTTTTTGGTTCTGCTTGTGGATGTGGTTTTCGTCTTTGGGCGCTTGGGGAAGAAGGCTTTCGTTGTTCAGATGGATGAATGTCTGAACTGTCTTAATTTCATGGTCTTTGTTTTGCCAAATGATACGTCACCACTTGGTCTCCAGGTGCATTTTTGTATGCCATGTCCTTTTCCTTCTCCTTCATTTCCTTTTTCTTTTCTTTTTCCTTTTTTGTGAGAGCACATGCACTCTTGTTCAATTGTTTAGAAATGCTCTATAGGTAGTGAGCCCATTTAGTAAGTTCCCAGCGTCTTAGTCCTTGCCTTGACGTCAGTATTTGATTCTTGAATGACGAATTGAATCAAGAATTTACGTTGAGCAAGCTTGTGTTTTAACTTAGAAAAAAAGAAGAATTTCAAAAATATTTGCATCATATTTGTGCAACTTCCTTTGTTTTTTTGAAAAAAAATAAAAAAGTCTTTTTATTTGTTTTCTGCATGCATGTAACTCTGCCTGTGGTTTGGAATGCACAGCCGGTCCCAAGCCCGGATAAAGGAGGAGGGCTGCAATGTGGTACTTAGGTGCTTGGATTGATAGCTGTCGCTATTGTCCAGATTTAATCCTGCAAAAGTCACTGTTAAATTCAGTGCTGGCAGGCTGATAATTTTTTGTTTAGTTGTCATTTGGGCGAAATGAAGCCTTGTAGAAAAAACAAAGGTAAGGGTATGTAGTTCATTCTTTTGATATTATCACATGTGACTTGGGCAATAACAAAAAGCTCCTTTGATTATCTGGTATCTTCTAGTTTTATCTTTTAAATGCGTAAAAGTTTTTATTCAGCTCAAGACTGGGCTTTGAGAAAGTTGCTTATTGTCTAAAGGGCTTAATTTCATCAAGGATGGAATCTAGGTTTGTTATCTAAGATCTTCGAGCCTTTCTTTCGTTGGCTGAGTGGAGGGCTAGCTTCTGCAGGATGTATTCATTTACAACTTTGTTAGAAGTTGAGTAATGATTAGAAGAATTGGTTAGAATTTCCTGTTTTTGGTTAGCTCGACTTTATTCTTCCTTTCCCAACTCGATCACCTCTGTAATGTACAGGCTTTTTGCATTATTGATGTAATGTTGCATTTCCTTGATACTAAATTTTATTTCATTTGGTTTCAGAAATACCTGATGTTTGTAAAATTAAGCGCTATTATTTTTGCAGAATTGAAAAGTTTGATTTATGGATATTTGTGCAGGAACTGTTGCATAGCTTCCCCTTCTGATACAAAGGTGTTGGGAACTGGGTGCTTGCTACAATGACGAACTGAACTGTCACTTGGGTGTTGTCGTGTGACAATATGTTGACATGTCTAGAGAAAATTCCTAAAAGGTTAATCGGTTTATCCATTTCAAGTTTGACAAATTTAATTTTTTTAAGACAATTTTAATTGAATTTGTGACGAAAAATAAGTCATAATAAAATGTTTAGGTATTAATATTAATTTAACTCTTAGTTATATAAATACTAATATGAAATAAATAAAAGTGTTAAGTTACTAAGGAGTTAAAATTTGGCATTGATATAAAAAGGATTAAAAAAGTATTATAATTTTTGGTTGCATAAGATATAGGATTTTAATTATGATTTTGCCAAAGTGAAGAAGTGCAAAAAAATATCTTGTGTTTCACATTTTTACAAGTAAAAAGTTGTGAAATTTTTCGATGTGCTGTGTTTTGCACTAGTAGTACAAGTTTTGCACGGTTAACAAAAAGTATCTCAATTTGACAAATGTCAACAACTAATGGTGACATGATATACTAATCAAAATATAGGCCAATAACTTATTTTGAACTTTGAACATTTTTGTGAAGTAAAGTCAACTAAAAAAATTTTAACCTTTTTTTTTCCTTTCAAAATAATTTTTTTTCTTTTAGTCTATTGGAGTTACTATTGAAATATTTTGCTAATGTAATAAAATAGGCTGTTTTATCCTATTTGTTAATTTTTATTTTATTTTATTTTATTTTGAGAGTTTTGTTTTAAATTTATTTATTTTTATTTAGAGGTGATAGTTTTTTACTCAATTTGAAAATCCAATTCAAATCTGCTAAAAAAAGGTGACTCGAATTCAAAATGATAAAAAAATTTTTTAGATTAGGTCAGGTCAATTCATGAGCCCGACTCAATTGACCCGATAATAATATAAAAAATAAAATTTATTACTAAATATATATAAAGTAGAATAATTAAAATAAAAAAGAAAAAAATTTATCTTGAAAAAATGTTTAGATTGTTTAATTAAATTCAAATTTAAATTCAACTTAATTTTTATTTTAATATTATGATATTTTTATATTTTCAATAAATTTATTAATTTTACTGTGTCTTTTCATGTCTAAATTACAGTTTCTTATTTATAATTCGTTACTTAGTAAAAATAAAAGTTATTTATTGTGATTTAATATGGTTATAAAATATTATTATGAAAATATTATTTATTATACGCAATTTAGTGGGTGCTAAAAATTTAGCATCGATATATTGTGATAAAATATTATGATAAAAGAATTTATATAATAATTTATCTTGTATACTCATTTGTTATAATAAAATTTTTAAGTTAAAATTTTTTTTGGCTCGATGACTAAAATAATGTGACGAGTATAAAAAATGAAAATTTACAAAAAAAATGTTATAAACTTAAGGTTGAATTTTAAATATTTGAATAATCTTATAAATGACTTAAAAACTTCAAATGAAAAACTCAAGGAATCAGTGGAAAAATAGTTCTAAACTCTTTGAGAAAAAAAAATGATTATTTGAAAGGTGAAGTCATTGAGTTAAGAAACTCCGTCTTTAGATTTCACAAAGGGAAAAAAGTTTTGGATACATTTATTGTATCTCAAAAACCACTCCTTGTGAGTCATAGACTTGGTTTCAATGGGGCCTCATCTTCCACATCCTCTCCTTCCATCTTCATTAGAGTCTCTACACCTCAAATTTCTAGTGTAGAGGTGATTGAGAAAAAAAGTGTTCCGAACACTATGCCTCTTATGCCTAAAGGCAAAAGAAAAGCATCCCAAAACTCTAGAGTTAAGTCTCAAAGAGCAAATCATACATGCATGTATACCAAGAGGCATGCTCAAAAACACACACATAAAAACTTCTCTTCTACTCCTCACCACTCTTGCACATGCATGCATTCACATAGCCAAAATGTGAGAAAGCCTCCTAATCATACAAAGGTTGCTCATAGAACAAAAGACTTATAAGTCTAAACTCTAATGTCATTATTGTATGAAGTATGAGTACATTAATATCTTTTGCTACATTAGGAAGACACACTTCAAATTAGAGGACCTTTTTAAGCGTAACTCTCAAGCACCAAAGTATGTTTGGGTATTTAAATAAAGGTGAAATGATTTTATTTTATAGGAATGCTTGGAAGTCATAAGGAAGACAATGATTGACATGTGGATAGTGGATACTCAAATCACATGACCGGAAAAAAGAAAGCTATTTACATTCATCAAGAAGAATGATAGTGGTAATGTCACATTTGAAAACAATGTCAAGGGTAAGGTAATTAGTATTGAAATCATCAGTAAGAATGGTTGCTCTTTTCTTGACAATGTGCTTTTAGTTGATGGTTTGAAGCATAATCTATTGAATGTAAGTAAATTATGTGATAAAGGTAATACTCTATCTTTGACTCTATTGGATAATAAGGTAAAAGAGAGACAATACCTACGTAATTGACTTAGACAATTTAACTAATCAATCCTTCAAGCATATTGTCTCTATTAGCAATAAATCTTGACTTTGGCATAGACATGTAGCTGTTATTATTGGGCATACTTTATGTACTTATTTGTGCAGGAACATTTGGGACAGAAATGTAGGGAAGCAGAGGTTGATTGAGGTTTTTCTTTTGTGTTACAGTCTTACATGCATGAGGGAACAACCTAATGATCTGGGACTTTTTTATTTACTTGTGATTTGCTGTTTCCTCGAGTCTGCAATATTTCAAATTTGCTTTATAAGCATTAATAGTCTTAGTTGGCATGTCTTTCGAGGGGTTCAGTATTGTGGTTTGAGGAGTATATTGACCAAGATTGATCAGGGAGTTTTTTCCCTCCTAATTGAAATATACAGTTATCATAGGCTAATTATAACTATCTTAGATTTTTCTGCCCTTTGTTTTCAGAGTGCCTTGGTTCCAGATCGAACTTACTAGAGGGAAGAGTGATCAATTTATTTTCTGCTTTTGGAATTCGTACAAGTCCAATAATCTTGTGGCATGTTAGAGTTGAGTATGGTTTCTTTCAGGGTCCCTTTGCTCGTTATTAGCTTAGAAGTCAATAGAAGACTGGGTTGGTATGTTTTCATTTGTTTCCACTGTTTAGTGCCTTCAAGGGTTGTAGACTATGATTGATCGGTGTTCAGTATATTTTGTGGAAAATCCTTGCTAAGGGTTGTGACAAATGTATTGTTTCAGATTTTGTCAGTAAGTTTTTCATTTATATAATCTATGCAAAGGAAATAGACCAATTATATGGGCTATTTTTCTTTCTTTTTGGGATTCTCCCTTTTAGTGTGATTTTATGTATCTACATTTTGTATGCATTTGTTTCTAAGGGATCTAGTGCCGTAAATTCCACTGAGGAAAATATAGTCTATGATGCACAGGAAGGTCTATTATCTTATAATTATTTTTTTTGGTGCCTCTCTATTTGAGGGTCCTATCTTCTTGTAAATTGAAAATGAATTCTGAACCGTGTTATGTATTTTCTTCATGTTATTTGTCAAATATGTTATCAGGTTGATGTCCTTTCTTTTATTTTTGCTTCTCAATCCCAGCTAATATTTAAGTTCAAGTTTGCCTATTCTTCAGATAATTGCTTTACTTGTTGCTTCATTTTTTTTTTTTTTTTTTTTTTTTTTAACATCATATACAAGGTTGTGGGCTTTGCATCATTTGGCTTGGAGTCGTGAAGGTAGTGTTTTTGGTCCTTAGTCGTTAGGTTGGTTTGACTCAATCTCTGTGAATATGCTTTCTTGATAATAGGTGGATTCTGCATTTGGTGCTCAGATCATAAGGCTAATGTTTATGCTGATTTTTGCATGCGTTCCCAGTGTTTGTCATATGCATTTTATTCATGTGGAACAAAACAAACATTAAAGGTTCTGCTTGGGAGGAAGTTTTTGCTTTTTGGTCCAATTTCTGTCTTCCTCAAGTCGATAAAGCTGTAATCTGAGATCTTACTTTTTCTTTGGGATTCCTCGATTTCATTTGTCTGTTAGTAGTCAAAGACCCGAACTAATCAAAGTTGTGAAGTGAGTTATATATATTTTTTCTTCAAAGCATTTTAAAAAAAATCCTAACATGTTTTTTTACTTTCCTCTGGTCGCTTCTGATTTTTTTTTTTTGTTGTGGCTTCATAATTATATTTTTTATAGAAACTTTAGTTGTTATTGGAACTTTCAGTAGTGGGAAAAAATAAGACACAGGTTTCTGTATCTTTAGTATCAGCAAGGGATGTACAATTTAGGATCAAGAATTTCTGTAGGGTTTTATTCAATATTTTATCTGGAGTTTTTGATATGAGCAACTAGGGAGTTAGTAAATCCTACTTGTTTTGTGCAACTTTTGCATGTCATAGCTTCAGTGCAGTTGTACTGGAGCTGTATCACTTGTGCTGATGGAATCCATGGATAAGATGTACATATCTTGTATTAAATCTATGTTTTTCCCATTGATTGTATTGTGTTTTCAATATATTTACATGCTTGTGTCTTTTCATTTCCATATTCCATATTTTTAAAGCATGTAATGTGTGTTATCTGTTTATGCGAACGCATGTTATTTGTTATTTTATGCTACTGTGTCATTTGTTTGGGAAGATATAAAATGTACATTATTATACATAGTATACATTGTACGTTTATTTTGTGGTCAGTACATTTGTCTTTCAAGTGTCTTCTGTGCCTTGATCCGGAAGATACTTTTGTGGACTCCAGTGTTAGTTTTTGCTGTCACTAAGGTACTTGATGGCTTTTTTTGGGTGGAACTTGTCTCTTATATCTTGTTCTAGCATCTCTGCCAGCTTAATTATTTTTCATAGTCGTTGGCCTAGTTTATTCTTTATTGGATTGTGGTCTTTTGTTCCAGGTGTCTGAACTTATGGTGATGAAGATTTTATCTACATCTTTGCGTCCTTGTCCTTTGCAGGAATCTCTGTTTAAGTCTCTGTTTCAGCTTCTTGTGGCTGTAATGATGTGTATGAAATTCCAGTACCAAGAGCCTTCTAATTTCTTTTCCTTGATTTGAAGCTGGGTTCCTGTTGTAAGCTGGATTTTTCTTATTCTCATTAGTGGTTAAAATGGCTTTTTTTTTTAAAAAAAAAAAAAAAATGATCTCCTTGTGAGTACTTGTGTTGCATTCAATTTCCAGGTTTGTGGTTTCAGGGTGGTTCAAGCATGAAATGTTTTTCGGAGGCTTTGTGGTGGAATTTATATTGTTGACAACCTCTTCCATCTTTATTCTGCGGTGTGATGCAAACCAGCAAAAGGTGCCTGCGTTCATGGGCTAGCTCTCTTCTCTCTTTGATAAATTATATGATTGGTAATTGTGAGATAAGGATAAGTTCTCCAGTAAAATCGTCTTGCTCTCTATTTCTGACAAATCTAGTGATTTGTTTTGTTTTGACAAATAATCTGAGACACAAAATGCCAGATGTGTTTTTTTGTTCTTTTTTCATGGCAAAATACCTGGGCACAGAATGGACTGTTCTTCGTTTTGGGTCTATGTTGGATCCATTAAAGAAGGTATCTGGTGCTGTTAACTTTGTTTTGATCTTTGGACTTAAGAATCAGATGTGAAGTGAGGACGACTTTTACAGCTGCTGTGGCTGCTCTTGCCCTTTCCTGCAATCAATATGAGAAATATGAGTTACAGAAAGTGGGAATTGGATGCTTTGATGTGACAACACTCCAATTAATCCTTGGGTTATGTTTCTTTGATTATTGGCTTCTCTTGCCCCTTCCTGCAATAAATATGAAAAATATTGAGTTACAGAATGTGGGAATCGGATGCTTTGATATGACAACACACCGATTAATCCCTGGCTTTTGTTTCTTTGATTATTGGCTGCTCTTACACTTTCCTACGACAAGTGTGAAAGGTATTGAGTTAAGAATATGTGGGAAATTGGATGCTCTGATATGACAATACTCCAATTAATCCTTGGGTTTTGATTCTTTGATCATTGGCAAATTTTCATATCGTAATGATGCTTTCAAGATTTTGCCTTGGAAGAGGTGCTATGATTGTCTGTACAAGAAATTTTACAGTTGTCTGCTACCTTTTAATGGTTTTTCTCTTTCTGCTTGTGGACGTGGTTTTCATCCTTTGGTACTTGGGAAGGATGGTACTAGTTTTTTGCGTGGATGGATGAAGTTTGGTCTGAACTCTCTTCACATTATGGTCTTGTTTGTCCAAATGATACATCACCTCTTGGTTTCCATGCGCATTTTTTATATGTTATTTCCTTTTCCTTCTCCTTTATTTGATTACTCGCTCGCTCTTATTTGTTCAAATGTTTAGAAATGCTGTGTAAGTACTGAGACTACCTAACAAGTTACTAGCTTCTTAGGGATTTGCTCTGACATCAGTATTGATTCTGGAATGACAATTTGAATCAAAGGATTTACACAAGCCAGTGTTTTCACTGAAATAGAAAATATTTTCATTGTTTCTCCAATTTTCGTTCTTTGTATTTGTGTGCTCTTTTTTTTTTCCTTTGAAAAAACAAATGATTTGTACTTCTCTATTTGATTGTTTTTGTTCGTGTTCTGCATGCAACTCTGCCTGTGTGGTCAAAATATACAAAGCCGGTCCGAAGCCCGGATAAAGGAGGAGGGTGCAATGCGGTCCTTAGGTGCATGGATATGATAGCCGTCACTATCGTCCAGATTTAATCTTTTCAAAGTTGCAGGTTAAATGTTTCACTGTGCTGAGTTCTTCTCCAGGCTGGCAGACTGATAATTTTTTGTTTAGTTCCTCTCTTCGGCTAGATGAAGCTGAAGCAGTGTAGAAAAAATAAGGTATTTTGATATTATTACATGCATTAATAGCAAAAGCTCCTCTGATTATTTGAGATGCTCTAGTTTTATCCTTTAAATATATATATATTTTTTTTAAGTATTTATTTCACTGCAATTCATTCTACTAGGGGAGACTGGGATTTGAGCAAGTGGCATACTGTTTAAAGGATTGAAGTTTGATTTGTAGTCGAAAAGTTGGGAGCTATTTTCCGTTGGCAGTGTCCATTGATAAAGGAGGGCTAATCTCAGTGGGGCTGTATTCATTTACCACTTGTTAGAAGTTAAATGGGTGGTTGAAGAATTGGTTAGAATAGGCAGTTTTCTATGTTCCTCTTTGCGATTAGCTCCTGGCTTCTTTGATTATTCCATGATCTATTATTTGGGAATAATTTTCATTTTTCACTTCAAATTAGTGGTTGAGATTTCATTGGAAAAATTGGATTTAGATTTTAGAAAGTGAGTAGATGTATGTTAATATTAGATGTTTAATCATTTATTTTCATTTGGGAGGTTGAGATTGTCTAAATTACACGATAGGATTTGAATTTTACTTTCACTATTCTTAATTCAGTCCTTATTATATAGCGGCTTTGTACTAATGTTGTAATGCTTATCTTATTTCATGTTTGTTTCTTTGATACTGAGTTCTATTTCATGCGATGTTTGTACCATACAATATCAACAACATGCTACAATTAGACGTTTAGAGTACTCTTTTTTTTTTGAAGAGTTGATGTATGGATAGTTGAAGAGAATCTTGTGCAGGAGCTGTTGCATAGCTTCCTCAAATAAAGAAAGATGTTTGGACATGTTGGCTCATCTTTAGAATCTGACAGCTAATCAGATGGTAGGATTTGAAGTGCTGTCACTATCTTTAACCAATTTCAAAGGGTGGGAAAGCTATTATTCATATGGACAGAGGGGACCCTGTGCGGGTGGGTTGTGAAATCATGGGTTTGTTTAGGCATTTTGGTATTCTCTTCAGCAACTATTATAATACTAATTTTGTTAAAAATTTCAATGCGTGTCAACTAATTTGGCTAATTTGTCTGTGGTTACTTATTCCATTAATCAAATAAAATCAATTTTTTTTAAATATAAATCAAATTAAGTTGAATTTTCAATGAAACAAAAATTAATTAAAATCGGAATATTTGTTTTAATTGTAAACAATACTACTTAATAATTATTGTTTATAATTTATTTATTATTATTTCATGTACAATTAGTGAAACTTATAATTTTATTTTTTCATATATCATTAATGAAAAACTAATTATAATTAAAATAAGAATGTAAAATTTTATTTTGTATATAAATTAGTAGTCTTGACTAGTTCAATTATTTTAATATATAATTAGTTCAATTATTTTGATTTTTATTTTTTAAAGTGGGCGAACTAATAGTTAAAAATTGAATTTTATTAAAATTATGATAGAATTAAAATTGAAAATTAAAATTGTTTTTATTATCAAAGTAATTGAATTTCATCAATTTCATGCAGTTATTCAGTTCTAGTGAACAACTAACTCATGCATGTCATTTACATCTTCATAATTGACAATATGTATATCTCCAATCCTATTATCCTAATAGTTGCTAATATCAATCTCTCATTCATGAATCAAAATTGAACTGGAGATGAAAATAAGCCTCCCTCCATTTTTTTCTCCTTACCTCTCTATGTATGCAAAGTTTTGAGAAGTGTGCGATGCGTGCAATATCATCTCCAGCTTGAATTGATTGGCCGCTTTGTCTTTTGTGTTGCACTCATGAATTTAAAGTCTTATATACTATGGATAACATCAAAGTTGGTTCTTATGGTCAAATTTACAGGATAAAAAGGAAAAACATATAGGATGCAACCTTCTTTTGTTTTGGCATTAAATAGACTAGAAATTTGGAGATTACTAACTATTTGGTACACAAGTTTTTTGAACTGATGAGGATTTGTTGCTTGTATGGTACGAATTTGCATCATGTGTGGACTCAACCATAATAGATCATGAAGATATTGTCGCTTTCTAGTGAATTATTAAAAAAAATTATTGATTATTTGATTGATGCATGTTTTCAAAGTAATATGAACTCTTTAAGTATATTAAACTTGAAACTCAATATCTCTACATTAAAAAATAACTGCTTGAAAAGCTAAAATAGGTTTAATTCTAATCTATGATTTAATCCTACCTTGTGGAAGAGAATCTTAGAATAAAATACTCTTAAAGTAATTCGCTCTTAATGTATGCACTTCGATTGAAGCAACAATCAAAACAAGAGAAACACTCTTATGACATGTTTGGTTACATTATGGAAAGTGGAATATATTCTAAGATAAATGTTTTAGGATTTCAATGTTTTTGTTAGGTATATCTACACATAAGGAGAATATTGAGATATTTTAAAATTTTAAATTAAATTATGGTATCAAATATAAAAATAAAAAGAAAATCTTATTTTATTTTCATTTTTTGGTATACCAAACATGCTCTTACTGTAATTTTATTCAAAAGGTAACTTGATTCTTTATTTACATATGAAAGCCCTTTTAAATAGTCATCAAAACTGAAGTTGTCTACATAAAAAAGACTTAATTTTCTATATTAAGTAGTATCTAAAAGGAAATAAAGTTTTAGCTAAGTTTCCAAACTAAAAACCGAAAAACAACTTAATTCTGAAGAAAGAATTGCACTTTTACATGGCTATGCAAATGTTTACATGACTATGTTGCTTGACCATGACTCACTAGTAGAAGCTAGAGTTGATTGTTTGCACGTCCATGCTTCTTGTTGCATGCCTATGACTTACTTGTACATCCATGTGAAAATTTTGCATGACCATGACTAGTTGGCAAATTGTTTGGCTCATTCAGATTGCTTTCAAAACATATTTATTTTTCCTTTGCATGGTCATGTTCCCTCTTGCACCTGAGTTAACGTTATCAAGTTTTGATTATTGTCTTAAACTCCAAGCTTGATGTTTGACTATTTCTTACATTATTGAATTGTTGCAAGTACATTCTACAAGCCTTGAATGATGCTATGCAATGCATTCTTGTTATGGGACCTCTAGGTAGTTGAATTGCTCTTATGTATATTCTTATTTACATCATTTTCTCCTTCATCTTGTCTATGAATCTTCACCATCTACATTACAAAGAGAAAGCTGAGCCACATTAAAAGTTCCACTCACATTATACTCATCAGGAAGATCGAATTTATATGCATTGTCATTGATCTTCTCAATGACTTTAAAGGGATATCCTTTGGGATTAAGCTTTTTTCTTTGAGTTGGAAACATTTCCTTTTTGCTTGTGTACCCAACCCAATCTGTCAGTTCAAATAGCACTCACTTTCTTCCCTTGTTCACTTGGTTTGCAATTTGTTGATTCCTCTTTTCAATGTTCTTACACACATCTTCATGTAGTTTTTTTTTTTTCACTAAGTCTATTTTTCTCATCTAAGCTAGTTCTTTCATAACAATGTAAAGGAACTAAATCCAAAAGAGTCAGTGGGTTAAAGCCATAAAAATTAGTAGTATATACAAATGGAATAAACACTTTTTCAATAATTCAAATTATTTTGGGTAATAACAAGCAACAAGGTCTTATTTACAACTTTAGTTTGACCATTAGTTCATGGATGACAAATAGTAGAAAATTAACAACAAATAGTAGAAAATTAACAATTTAGGGTTCAATTGATTTTACATAATTTTCAAAAATACTAAATACTACAAAAACTTCACATTCTTATCACTAACAATAATTTTTGAAATGCCATGCAAATGGTTTATTCTTAAAGAACATATCTATAATGTTAATGGCATCACCAATTTTATTACAAGGTACAAAATGTGACATCCTTAAAAACCTATCAACCGTTACAAAAATAGAATCATTCCTTTTTTTTTTTTTTTTTATTTAAGTACACCTAAAACAAAACCCATAAAAATATTAGTCTAAAGTTCACTAACAACAAATAAGGAGTATACAAACCTTGATTTAGAACTTTAGATTTAACTTGTTTGCACACAACACAACTATCACAAATTCTTTGCATATCTTTTCACCTTTTAGGCTATTAGAAGTGTTCATTCAAAGTATCTAAAGTTTTTGTGATGTTAAAATGTACATTAAACCACTTTTATGAGACTTTTTTACAAGTATTTTCTTATAGAATAGTTATTTTTCTTAAATAAAAACTGATCCATTCAATATAACTTACCATATGTAGCTTTCTCACATCTAGAGATCAAGTTTGGGAATTAGATGTGACTTAAGAAAGAAGTTAGGCACCTTAGATTGCTCGAACTTTGGGGTATGAACTTTGAGAATTTATGGTTCACATTTACAAGCTTTGTCCTCATCAATTACTTAGTCTATATTAGAACTGGCTTAAACATACATCTAATGTCTTTTCACATATTCACACCAAACATAGTATGTACAATCATTCACCATGAGGATGGGGGATACATTATCAAGTGGGGGAGACTAAAGTATGGTATGCATGTCTAATCATACTACCTTAACATAAAAATATGCTTAAATACTCCTCAAAATAATATGCAATGTATTCAAGGCTTACACAATGTCATAAATTATGGGTATAAAAGGAGACTAAGTAAATAATGCACACATCAATCATAGAAAAAATATGGGGGTAGAATAATGAGGTCCTTAGTATCCGAAACCTCACCCAAATAGTTCATAAACATAAACAACACATTAAAGGCAAGAGTGGGGATGCAATCCTAGCCATGGAAAGGGCTAGGATGCATCATTTGGTGAGTGAGTGTGTGTATAGTGATAAAGCAATTCTAGGGAGACAAATGGATAAAACATAGAATAGCTCAATAGGGGTCACAAATGTTTATTACCTATCCCTAATAATATCAATTTACAACCCATGCCATTGAGATGGAAAAAGAGCTAGGTCAGCCATGAGAGATACCAACCAACTCCCTTTAAGGATTGTGTTAATAGACATAATGGAAAAAATGTACAATATTAGGAGAATCTAGGGATTATTGGGCTTTTAGCTTTTCCTATTATGTTCCACTTAAATACATGCACAAAAGGGACAAAATGGGGTCATCAAACCATTTTCAAGATTGGTAATCTCCCCTAAATAAAGTTTAATCATGAAATATGGAAAAGGATATAGATGGAGGTCCTTAGTTGTTGCAACCTACCTCATCTATCCATCTTTGAGCTCAAAATACAAAGGAATAAGTTAAAAACCAAAGAAAGAATAAAAAATGACATTGCTATGAATACTATCTAAGTAATGTCTATGGCCTATATAGACCAACTGATGGTCTATACAAACTATGAAAATAGTTATACAGACAACAAGATATCTTTACAGATCTTTGGGTTTGATATTAGTAGAAAATTGAAAAGAAAAAGAAAAAAAAGGGAGGAAGAAAGAGGAGAAAAGACAGCCTAAAATGGCTAAGGGTTACCTTTTGGCCCTTAGAGGAACCTTAAATGATATGATTCTTCTTCAAAATATAAAGGCCCCAATGCAAAGAAGACTTAAATTTGGTCTTTTATCTTGAATTTTAAGTATGGGTGAATGGTTATAAGATTTCTATCACTAGGAATGTGTTTAACGTTCTAGATTTTCAAATTAGCAGCAATTCCTTAAGATAGTATTGGCCTCCTCTCACCCCTCTGAGGGGGTTAGGTGCACTTGCACTATGTAGCACAAATTGCACCATATTCTTTTCTCTCTCTCTCTCTCTCTCTCTCTCTCTCTCTCTCTCTCTCTCTCTCTCCTTCTCTTTCTCTTTTATATGGATAAGATCATTGAATATTCTAAAACTTAGGGTTAAAAAATTGTTTATACAACTAGGAGGTTATCTATACAAATAATTACTTGGTTGTACAACCAATTAGATTATCTTGGTCACCATTCTAAAAGGTTATTA
This sequence comes from Omphalea diandra, assembly GCA_949677035.1. Lineage (NCBI taxonomy): Eukaryota > Viridiplantae > Streptophyta > Magnoliopsida > Malpighiales > Euphorbiaceae > Omphalea > Omphalea diandra. The sequence continues at coordinate 25,668 of CATIWR010116081.1, forward strand.
ATGTTTAGCTCTTAGTGAGTTGTCTACCAAAACTATAAATTGTCTATATAGACCTTTAAATTAACTGTACAAACCACTTACGAAATTCAAGAATTGGCTTTTTAGACTTACGTTTTTAAGGGGTAGTTTTGGTTTAAGATTTGTTCAAAATTTTCCTTCTTAGACATTATTTTCTTCATCTTTCTCATTATTTTTTTTAGGGCACAAAAAAGTAGGGGGGTGCACTTGTACTATGTAGCACAAAGTGCACCATTTTCTTTTATCTACCTCTCTCTCTCTCTTTTATATGGATAAGATCATTGAATATTCTAAAACTTAGGATTAGAAAATTATCTATACAACTAGGAGATTATCTATACGGACAATTACTTGGTTGTACAACCAATTAGATTATCTTGGTCACCATTTTAAAAGGTTACTAGTGTTTAGCTCTTAGTGAGTTGTCTACCAAAACTATAAATTGTCTATATAGACCTTTAAATTAACTGTACAAACCACTTATGAAATTCAAGAATTGGGCTTTTTAGACTTACGTTTTTAAGAGGTAGGTTTGGTTTAAGATTTGTTCAATTTTTTCCTTTTTAGACATTATTTTCTTCATTTTTCTCATTATTTTTTTTAGGGCACAAAAAAGTAAGGAAGGGGGGTGCACTTGCACTATGTAGCACAAATTGCACCATTTTCTTCTCTCTCTCTCTCTCTCTCTCATATGGATAAGATCATTAAATATTCTAAAACTTAGGGTTAAAAAATTGTCTATACAACTAGGAGGTGATCTATACGGACAATTACTTGGTTGTACAACCAATTAGATTATCTTGTTCACCATTCTAAAGGTTACTAGTGTTTAGCTCTTAGTGTGTTGTCTACCAAAACTATAAATTGTCTATATAGACCTTTAAATTAACTGTACAAACCACTTACGAAATTCAAGAATTGGGCTTTTTAGACTTAAGTTTTTATGGGGTAGGTTAGGTTTAAGATTTGTTCAAATTTTTCTTTCTTAGACATTATTTTCTTCATCTTTTTAAGGATGAATTCAACAAGATTCTCATTATTTGACACATATTCAATAATTCAAAATTCAGTGCTCATACTTGGCTTCTTCTCCTATTTTTTCTTTCTTTTCTTTTTTTTAACTCTCTACTTTTTTGTGCCCTAAAAAAAAAAATTTCTCCCTTGTTTTTTTTTTTATATATATAGAAGAGTTGAACTTATTCAAGTTCAAGAGAATCTGATTCGGTTTCCCTTTTGAAATTTGTTTTAAGTTTTTGAAATCTGATTGGACTTCTATGGAATCCATGCCCTTGAACTTCATAATATTATCCAATTATCTTATCTCCTTTTTGTCTTATTTCATAGAGCCTTGAACTTATTTTTCCTCTCCAATTAAGTTCAAAATCCAATTCAAATATGCACAATTCAAATCAGAGAAATATTATAGAGTCTAGAGGAAATCTTGTTAAAAGAAGTCTAATTTTAAAGGAGATATCATCGAATGGTCATATCCTAAATTAAAAATTCAAGTCTGCATATATAATCGAATTTCGTATACAATATTGCAAGAAAAAAAATGATGTTAAATGCAATATATATATATATATATATATATATATATATATATATATATATATTAATGACTAGTTATTACACATAACAAGTAAGCAATTCAGAATTTAATTGAAGTTTATATTCTACTAGAAAGTATGGAGCGTCATGGCCTGTTCCCTATGTTGCGAAAGGCAGACACAAACGAGCAGAGTGAGACCTTGCCACTGGTGGCTTATTCGTAATGGGTGGCCTACTAGTCAGATTCCTCAATGTGAGGCTTCCTTCCCTTTGTCCATCTGCAGGCGTATATTTTAGCGGGTTTGGCCCTACACTTACTGCCTTCTCACATCGACAGCTCAACAACCCTCCAGTCCCTCTCCTATTGCCTCCACCGCTACTCTTGTCGGACTCATGTTGGCGTACAATTGTCATTTCCTCAGCTTCTGATGCAGTAATTGAGAAATTCGTCACGCTTGCACGGTGGAATCCCTCAGCTGTGATCACGCTCCAATCGATGCTAGCCTCACTCGGTTCATAACATTCTATGGGTGCCACAGATGATTCATCCACACTGTGCCTGCAATGCAGACCGCCTCCGTTAGTGCCACTTAAACGCCTTGCGTTAAAGATGAAAGCCTCATCCAGTAAGTCCCTCCAATGATTGTACATTGGATATGATGTTGTTTGCGTAGAGAAGCTCTCTATCTCGAACAAGTCTGAACTCGCATCGCTTGCCATGTCATCTTCTGCAATGGTCATTCCCGATTTGGGACTTGCTGGAAACGTGAAACTAGGACGCCGATGAAGGTCCATTGCACTCTTGTTTGAAATTGGGTCATCTGGCGGTCGAAAAACTTCCAGCGAATGTCGAGGTGAATCCGCGAGCTGGGGCGGTTTATAATTAATAGGGGGTGGCAATCCATTTACTATCAGTTCCATAGAAGATGATGATGTTTGGTTCAGTATAGGAAAGGAGAACCCGCGTGTATCATCAGTAAATGGTCTCCCCGCAGTGGCCAACGCGCGGTGACCGCCTGGACCTGACGGAATATGGTTGATATCTGCTGATATTCTGTGACAACTAGGAATCACTTCCGGTTTTTGGAGCCAATGATCTGTGACTGAACATTTTTTTATGGTCTCAGGACTCCGTCTTTCAATATTTCGAGCGTCTTTAGACTTGCATTCTAGACGCGTTGCTCTTCTGGGTTCTGATAGTTTTTCCTCGACTTGAATAGATTTCTTGCCAGAGCAGGGACATTTTACCCCTAGAAGCCATTTAGTTGCAGACACTTTTTTCTTTTCAACCCCAGAAGAAGGATTTCGAATGGAGATGGCAAGAGCACCTGGCTGGGTGGACAACAAACCAGTTTGACTATTCCAACTGGCCTCCGATGAAGCTGTTGGCGTCGCATGGAACGAATGAGCCTTGTAGTTCCGACCAGATCCATCCAAGGAAGATGAAGGAGAGGAGAACTTAGGAACGGAAGAGAAATCACATCGCTTGGAGATGCTGCCAGGGTTAATAAGGTTAGTATTCACAGTAGAAACTTTCTTGCTTGGTCGGGGATCGCAGCTACTGCTTTCATTGAAATAGTTCTCGGCATAAAAAATACTTATTTCGGAAGCTTCAGCATGATTGTCGAGTTGCTGAGTTTTGAGATAAGTGGAGAAGGACGCATCTCTGATTGTTGTAATTCCTTTCTGCGGAAACGAAATGAAAGGAGCGGGAAGTTCCCCGCTGTCGAACATATGCTTTTGATGACAAAAGCTGCAAGCAATAGTTTTCATCATTGTTGATCTTTCCATGTCTTAAGACTTTTCTTTCAAACAAATTGGAATGTCATAGAACTGGCTGTAGGCTATAGGCATGTCAGGACATTGCTAAATAAATAGAAGAAACCATGAATTCAGGTATACCTCTGGCGATTGCTACACTGCAATGTGAGAAAGATCGTGTTCGAATTTTTTTTCCGACACAGGATTTATTTAAAGGAAAAAGGCAATATCTATCTTGTGTTGCATCCAAAATCTTATTTAGGTGTCTTATTACAGTGATAAAAATAAAATTTCTTTAAATATATACATAAAATAAATAAAAAAATGAATAAATTTTGTGTCCGGAGTAGAGAAATTTTGTATGTAAATTTTAGATACATAATTAATTAAAATAATGTGTAAAAAGCGAACACAAAACTGAAAAAAATTTGCATCTAAAATAAAAAAATTTTATATTTAAATTATCAGTCAAATACAGTCTAATATAATTATCAGAGCCGTGTTTGGCTCGTTACAATTTTTTTGAATATATAGAAAATAAACCAAAAACATACATAACCTGAACAAAAAAATATATAAAAATTAAATATAAAAGTGGACAAATTCTGTATTTAATATTAAAAAAAAAAAGAAGCTAAACATGGCCTTAGCCCCGACAATACTGTAGACATCCCACAGTGCGATACCTATCAAGACTATTATTTATAATGTATGAAAGTAAACAAAGAAATAAAAAATTTTAAAAATAAAGTGAAAAAATTTGATATTCGAAATAAGCTAAACACAGTCAAATATAATAATACTTATTATCTTTAGGGTAGCATTTGTTTTGTTTTGTTTTTCTTTTTTGTTTTTTGTAAACATAGATAGTGATTCACCAAAAACTCTCAAAGGAAGATGTTTCTACATTTCGAAAAAGTTTCATTTTAGAAAAATCACTGAAATTTGCTTGAAACTTTTAAGGTATGTATTCTGTAATTTTAAAAAAAAATTAAGAAATATGTTTTCACTTTCAAAAGACATTTCTTTTCTACTATTAATTTTGTTATCAAATTTATGAATAATTAATATTTATTTTTAAATATTTAATTAATTATTATTATCAACTCATTTATTTTTTATAATTAATATTGATTTAGATAATTATCTTTAATATATTTTTTATATGATCTTATAATAGTTACTTCAATATTTATTATATATAAAAAAAATATTTATAAATATGTACTTATATTTTTTTTTTTATATTTACACATTTCTTTGCATTTGATTTCTTATATTTTAAAAAATAACCGTTATTCTATGTTTGTTTTGGTATTTTCCATCTCCATGCTACCAAGATAGTGAACTACAAAATATAAAACTGAATAAAAAAAATACAAAAAATAAACCTAAAAATGAACAAACATTGCATCTAATCGTTAAAAGCAAAAAATCACTGCTTTTGGAGTGGTGGTACTGTAGGCATCACTCCTTGCCTTGCCTATTATTGCTCTAGAAGAAATCCTTCTCCTACTTCATAATATATTTATCCAATGTGATTTTAAAAATTAAAAATTTTGATTTTGTTAAAAAAATTCAAATTCAAAGTTTTTGCAAATTTTATTAAATTAATTTAAAAATTAATGAAATTACTTTTATGAATAATAAAATATTTCATAGTTTAGAAACTTGGTAGCTTTAATCAAGATAATTATAATTTCCTTGCAATGGTAATGCCAAAACATGCTGTATGTATAACACTAGTTCGCAAATAGAATGAATCAATAATCCAGCTGCAAAATATTGTATATCTAATATCGAGAAAAATTATTATTGTTCGATGAGAATATTATCACGATGAATAATAGTGCACATTTGATTTTTTTTAAAAAAATTATACAAAATTTAATCAGACAATATTAATTTATGTATTTTAGTTATGTCATATTTGTATTGATTTTATTTTCTTTATAGTCACATAACAATATTTAGAACAATTAAATATAGTGAGTATAGTATTATTAAATTGTACTTGGTATTTTGTACATTATTATGCAATTATAAAAATGAATGATACAAATATAAAATTTGATGTAATTAAAATATAAAAGTAAATAATATTTAATTCAAATTGATATAAAATTTATATAAAAAATTATAAAATATAATATTAAAGGCACTATATTATTAGTGCCCTCACATCACTTAGTAATTTTCTTAGCAACTAACAATATTTACAATATTTTTGGGATGATTAGGGCTTCTTTGACGACAAAGGCCAGCCTATACAGTTAGTATGTCCTGGACTAATCAAATCAGCAACAAAAGCATAAAATGCACAAAAAACGAAAAGACATGTCATGTTGGCTTAAAGTTTTTTCATATGCCAAAAGAGTTGGGAGGTCCCTAAATTTATATGAAATTTGTTATTAAGTCTTTTAACTTTTATTGGTCCATATTGAGCATTTTAACTGTTTTTTTTTATATTCACATTTTTTAAATAATTTTATATGATAACGCATCATTAACTAGAGTGAGTTCGATTTGGTCTAGTTTAGATTTTGAAAAACCTTGAAATTGGACTGAAGTCTTGATCCTTCAAATTTAGAAGGATCAAGATCGGAATTGAAAATATGAAAAATCGAAATAGAATTGCACTTAAAATTGGTTTGATTTAATTCAATTTTTTGATGCTATTTGATTTTTATTTCGAGTTCAGTTCTGATTTGGTTTCAAATTTATTCACATAAACTATCCTTTTAAAATATTATGAAATATATTATAACATAAAATTAATAAAAATGTAACTTTATAATTATAAAAAAAATTATATTAAGTAGTATTTAAGTGTACAAATATATAATATATTTATAATATTTAGTTTTAATATTTTTGTTTAAATATATAATATAAACATGTATTAAATTAATATATAATCCTTAAATTATATATATATTGGTTCGGTTTGATTTCGAGATGGTCATCAGTATAGTTCTTGAGAAAGGAACATGGTTGAGACTGATTTTAATATATATATCGTTTTTTTGGTTCGGTTCGATTTCGATCTGGTCATCAGTATAGTTCTTGAGAAAGGAACATGGTTGAGACTGATTTTAAATTAATATTGGTTCGATTCCGATCTCATCATGTCATTCTTTTATATTTTCGGTCCAATACATACTTTAGTAAGGTTTTTTATTTGATTTTGTGAAACCCTGAGTACCATGTTTAGTCCTATCGTTAACCAAACGTAAAGAGGAAAAAAATCCATTTAATTAATGACTTCAATATTAATTGATCCCTTAATTTTTAAAAATTTAATCACGAATCAATTTAACTTTTAGTTCATGCCAAATTTATTGATTTTGATTCAATTAAACTTTTTTATAAAAAAAAATTAAAACTATTGAGTTAATCTATTTTTGTTGGAGGATTTTATTTTATTCTAATTTTTCTTTACTAAATTTACTTTTTATATTTTTTTAAAATATAACAATATAATAAAAAAATTTTGAATTTCGCTCCACACATAAAAAAAATCTTGGCTTTAGTCATGAATAACATTAACTATTATTTCAAATCTATTAATTTAGATTTATTAAACCTATTTTTATTAAAAAATACTTAAATCTATTGAGTTAATTAACTTTATAAGAATTATATTTTTTTTTAATCATAATTTCATACTTACCAAATTTTTTTTATTATTCTATATATATATATATATAAAACAAAAAAATTTGAATTATGCTCTATACTTTAAAAAACTCTTGGTTCCAATCATGAATAAAATTAAGTATTTTTTCATGTCCAATTTCTTGATTTTAGTTCATCTAAATTCATTTTTTTTTTATAAAAATAGTTAAAACTATTATGTTGATCTATATTTTGAGAATTTTTTTTATTATAATTTTTCCTTACCGAATTCATCTTTTATATTTTTCTAAACAAATATAGTAATATAACAAAAAATTTTAAATTCTACTTTACTTTATTTTAAAAAAATCTTTGCTAATTTTAATTAAATAAAATTTAATATATATATATATATATATATATATATATATATATATATATATTTCAATTACAAATACATAATTTATATAATTACGTAGTTATAATATATCATATAATTTTTATATATAATTATAAATATAATTACACATAATTACCCTCATGTATATATGGATTAGACCCAGTTGCATAGAAAGGCTAGTTCGGCTTCTTGAACTACACGAAAATAACAAGTCTAGCTCAGCCCAAGATGAGGCCTATAGCTTATAGGCCATTACGAGCTCAGCCCACACATGGTTCCTGAACCCATAACTTATCTTAATTAAAAAATGATATCTCTCATGAAGATGTTAACTCCCATTAGGAGATAACACTCCCAATCACAAAAAAAAAAAAAAATAAAAAAAAAGATCTCTCATCAAGATGTTAACTCCCATTAAGAGATAACACTCCCAATCACAAAAAAAAAAAAAAAAAAAAAAAAAAAAAGAAAAAGCAGAAGAA
>CATIWR010116082.1:0-24183 GCA_949677035.1 Omphalea diandra
GCTTATGTGGCGATAATATTTGATAGCTTATGTGGCGATAATATTTGATAGCTTATGTGGCGATAATATTTGATAGCTTATGTGGCGATAATATTTGATAGTTTATGTGGCGATAATATTTGATAACTTATGTGGGGATAATATTCGATAGCCTATATGACAACAACTAGTGTGTTAATGATATAATAGCCTGTGTGGCAAGATCATTTGATAGCCTGTGTGGCAATGATATAATAGCCTGTGGTAAGAACATTTGATAGCCTATGTGGCAATACTATAATAGCCTGTTTGGCAGGAACTTTTGATAGCCTGTGTGGTAATGAGATCTATAGCCTGTGTGGTAAAAATATATATATAACCTATGTGGCAATACTATAATAGCCTGTTTGGCAGGAACTTTTGATAGCCTGTGTGGCAGTGAGATCTATAGCCTGTGTGGTAAAAAAAAATATATATAACCTATGTGGAAACTAAAAATGAAAGCCTTTGTGGCAGTGATATCTATAGTCTATATGACAGAAATTTATGACATCGCGTGTGGTAATAACCTTTAATAGCCTATGTGGCATTTAAGAGGAAAAACTCTTTACTTTGTACATGGATATAATGATGAGATATTTATGTTTAAATATTGTTACGTTATTTGAGATTGAAGTATCATTATGCATTTACTTACTGAGTATGCAAACTCACTCTTTTCTATGCAATCTTATTTCAGGAAGAGTAGACTAAAGATTGCATCCAGTATACTTTTCAGAGTCGTTGTCTAGCCGTGTAAGAAAGGTTGGGCCATTATGCAGTTAATTAGTATTTTAGTTTGTTTATTCATGTATGCTTTGTTGTAAATAGTTACTAAGTGGTGAACAAGAGACATAGTAAAAAAAAAAAAAATTAATCATCTCTTTTAAATGACAATGGATAGACTTAGAGAGAAATTTAAATGATTATTAATTGGGGTGTCACATAGATGAAGATGCAAAATATCATTGACCATTGTAAATGTTCAACTGGATTCACCAATATCATAAAACCAACAATTTAATTTACATTTTATAGGTTAAAATACTTGATCCATCATCAACTTGTTCAACTGATGATACTTGATCTCTAGTGATTTCTCGCTTTGATGCATAAAGCTCTAGTGTAAAAATCAAGAATTACACCTAACCATGTTTCGTAAGGGGGTGCCACCTTTCATCACCCAAACACCATTACCCAAGCCTGTAAAAGATGTATCATTAATAAGATATAAATAATAAGAATAAAGTAAATATAGGAAAACAATGATTACTTTAAGAACACACCAATAATTGTTCAAGCATAACAACCCACGATAGTATCAATCCAAATACCTATACAACTGGGTTATCTCTATATAGCCCTAGTTGAAATTATGGCCTAGCTCGAGTGATAGGTTTTATAGAACGAGCACAAAAAAAAATTATGCATACGAAACCCACTGAGGATCCATAAATTTCAATTAAATTGAAATGAAAAATGCAAAAATCTTACCAATTCAGACAAAAGATGGCAAGATTGTCAAAATGTAGAGAAAGGGTTTACACTAGTAATGCACAACCTAGAGCTTGAAGTGTAGATTGTCAAATTCAGAGGCTACTAGAAAGATGAACATCTTTGCAGGTATCCATATGAACTAGCTCTCTGAAAAATGATTAGTATACTAGCACTAGTTTTTTAATGTGACTCTATCTTTTATGTTTTTTAAAGGTAACGTGAAAACACTATGTATTTTTTAGAAAATCCTAAAATGTCTATAAATACCTTAACTATTAAGATATACACTCAAATTGTATATCTTTTAAATACAGTGATTAGATATCTTGTTTATTTTAAAATTAAAATAAAAAGAATATCTAAATATCAAGATAATAACTTTAGTTATCTTAATTTCTAGAGAGAGTAGAAAATACTATCTATTTTTGGGTTTATTCTAAGTGTATAGCCCTATAGGTTCACATAATGTTGGTAGTGGCTTAAAACCTATTTTTTATCTACAAGTCATAAGTGTCCTCTATCAAGACATTATCATTACCTAAATTATGTGAAGGTTAATAATTCGGTCTAACTTATTTTACAAATAGTATTATAATCCTTTTATTACATTATATCTCAATTGAACATAAGGCATGGATCATGTCATATTTATATAGTTCAATTATTTCTCGATCGCCAAGGAAACTGAAGCAAAATGACATTGATAACCTTTATCAATTCATTTTCACATGACCATGCAATCTCTTCAGTCTAATTTATTAAGGAGCCCAAAGATATATTTCTCAAAAATAAATGAGGGAAAAATTTCTTCTCAATCATTCATATTCCTCTATATGATTTACTTCATGTTTAATATCAGTCTATATAATCATCTAGTTAAAGATAATGTTGGACAGTATCAAACATGAAGTTCATCATATTGGAATCCATGGTTGATTTTAGGTTAGAGAATTAAGTTAATACAATTGCATGAGAATCACTTATGGCAGTTTATCCATATCGTTTTCTTATAATGGTTCAATTCAATACAATATTACTTAAACATGTATCTATGTGTTTGACTTAAAATCATATATCCATGACTAGTAAAACATAATCATCAATCATAATACATACTAGTTTTCATTCATTATTATCCCAAGAATACTGATCAATTAGTGACAATTTAGAAAATTTAGAATAGAATTATTTACACCTAATAATTTTATTATCAAGTCACATGCATACTTAATGACATTAAGTAGAATTAACTATTCATGGAAATTATCATTTAGTCGTAAGCAAAAGAGGTATTTAATAAAATGCAGCCATGACATTGTTAAAAAAAATTATTCATTACAAGAATTAGCCTTGGGCACATTACTAATAGTCTCCCACTTGCACTAGGCTAAATAAAAAAATGTATATAATATCCATTAACTCTCTTGTTTTGGTTGTGATAGTGGTTTGGTGAATTGATCAGTAATGTTGTCATTAGTTGGCACTCTGCTCATCTTCATACCCCCCTTCTCAATGATCCCTCGAATGAGATAGAAATGCTTGACTATGCATTTATATCATTGATGTGATCTTGGATCCTTAGCCTGTACTAGGCCTTCATTATTATCACAATACATGTCCACTAGATTTGAAATGTTAGAATCAATATCTAGTCTAATGATAAATTTCTTAATCCAAATAGCTTTCTTAACTGCTTTTAAGGTGGCTATATACTCCTCTTCTATTATAGAATCATCCACAGTGTCTTGCTTTGAACTTCTCTAGCTCACTATACCTCTATTCAAACAAAACACATAACTTGACTGCAATCAGAAGTCATCCTTATCCGATTGGAACATATCATATGTGTAACCACTTATAACCAACTCATCATCTTGTCATCCATATATTAAAAATGCATCCTTAATCCTTATTAAGTACTTAAGTATATTCTTAACTGTTATCCAATGACTTTTACCTGGATCTAACTAATACCTACTCGTTGTACTCATTAGACATAAGAGATCATATCGAGTACATAACATGGCATACATGATAAATCTAATAGCAGAAGTATATGGAATCCTACTCATACACTCTTACTCATCTTATATCTATGGACACTAAGTCTTCCTAAGAGTTATAACATGTGACATTGGCAAGAATCCACTCTTAGAATCTCGCATACTGAACGTATTTAGCACCTTATTAATGTATGTACTCTGACTTTAGCTAATAAGCCTTTTAGACCTATCCCTATAGATCTTAATGCCTAAAATGTAAGTAGCTTCACCTAAGTCTTTCATTGAAAAACATTTCCCTAGCCATAATTTAACATTTTGTGGGGTATGGATATCATTTCTAGTAAGCAATATGTCATCAACATATAACACAAGGAAAACTATTATGATCCCACTAATCTTTTTGTAAACATGAGGCTCATCTTCATTTTTATTGAAACCAAACTATTTGACTGCTTTACCAAAATAATGTTTCCAACTTTTAATAGCTTGCTTCATTTTATAAATAGATCTTTAAAGCTTGCAAACCATTTAAGAATTATTAAGACTGATAAAACCTTTTGGTTGTATCGTATGCACATCCTTAATAAGATTTCCATTAACAAATGATGTTTTGATGTCCATTTACCATATCTCATAATCGCAATATGCTATTACGACAATGAGAATCTAAATGGATTTAAGCATAGTAATTAGAGAAATGGTTTCTTATAGTCTATCCCATAAGTTTACTTGTAACCTTTTACAACTAGCCTTGCTTTATAGGTATGGACATTACCATCCATGTCTATTTTTCTTTTTGAAAACCCATTTCCATTATACATGGATTACATTTTAGATCTCATGGCCTATAGCCATTTCTCAAAGTCTGAACTAACCACAACCTTTTGATAGGATGTTGACTCACTTTAGTCTATAAGCATCACTTCATTTTTATAACTTAAGATAAATCCATATCTTTTAGGTCTCTGACATGTTCTTATAGACCTTCTTAGAACATGTGTTACATCTACAAGATCAACAACTGCTTGTGAATCCTATTCATATACCATAGGTGTTTTAATGTTATTTTGTGGTTCTTGAATTTCTTTGAGTTTAACTTTACTCCCACTGGCTCTTTTAGAAATGAACTCTCTTTCTAAAAAGACATCATTCTGAGTAACAAACATTTTGTTCTCAAAAGTGTTGTAGAAGTAATATCTTTTAGTTTCTTTGAGATATCCTATAAAATGGCATTATTCTAATTTGTATGTTAATTTATTTGAAATTTAATGCTACATATAAGCATCATAGCCATAAATATTTAGAAAAGATAAATTGGCAGATTTTCTAGTCCATATCTCATATGGTGTCTTTTTAACTACCTTTAATGGAACTCTATTTTGTATGAACACAGTAGTTTCCAAGGCATACCCAAAAAAGAGATTAGAAGATTTATTTGACTCATCATAGATTGAACCATATCTAATAAGCTTCAATTTCTCTTTTCAGATACACCATTCAACTATAGTGTTCCTGGTGAAGTTAATTGTCAGACTATCCCATAATCTGTAAGATTATCAATGAATTCTTGGCTTAAACATACACCACCTTGATTAATCAAAGTACTTTAACATTTTTATCAAGTTTGTTTTATGCTTCATTTTTGAAAATTTTGAACATTTCAAAAGATTTAAATTGATGTTTCATAAAATAGATATAGCCATACATATTATACTCATCTATGAAAATAATGAAGTATTGAAAACTCTTCTAGCATTTGAACCTAATGGTTATATACATTAGTATGTATTAGGCTTAATAAATCATTAGCTCTTTTCACTATGCCATATGAAAGGTCTTTTAGTCATTTTGCCTAATCAACAAGATTCACAAATTTCACAACATTCATAATCAAATGAAATCAAAAGTCCATGTTGTTGGAGGTTTGATATAATTATAAGCATAAGATTTTAGACCTCTAAATGGAAAGTCCAATGATGAAAATCAATGAATGCATCCTTAGAAATGTAAGGGGAACTACCCAAGGAAGAGATAAAGGCCTTAGGAAATGTTAGAGGAGCCCAAAGCTAAGCCTAAGACCAGATCCCTATACCAAAACCACAACTAAAAACCAATCTACTAGCTTAAGTAAATGGGTTGTACAACTCATTAGGTAGGGTTGTGCAGCCCATATCTAGGGTTGTATAACCCTCTCTTAAACCCTAACCCCTAAAACCTTCTAGAACTAGTCCCCTCTTAAACCTTATGGTTATACAACCCTTTTTTAGTTGTACGACCCACATGTAAACCTTAATTCTAAGAGATTCATCTCCCACTCTGTGATTGGATACATACATTTTGCAATTAAAACCATTTCTAGCTTTGTGCACTCATCCATCACCTATAAATGCTCTCTCATTTGAAGAGGGAGGGGGAGGCTTGGACAACCCCAAGGTTATTCTGTCAAAATTTCTCCTCAACTCACACTCGACACAGAAACACTAAACTCTAACCCTTCCTAATCACTCTTAAGGTTAAACAATGCCTTTTCTCTTCATCATTATGTATTCCTTAAACATTTTGGAGGATATTAAATATATTGTAAGCCTTTGAGGGCAAAAGATCATCAAAAAAGGTATCCATAACCCATCTTATTCCCTCTATTCTTCTTTTCTTTTTATATTCTAAAAACCCAAAAAATAAGGGTTGTATACCCTTGATTATAGGTGGAACAACTATAACAACTATTTTATAGTCATGTAGACTAGACACAAATATACAAATTTCAAGTTTGGCATATCACCAACTTCCCATTCTATGGCCATCAAATTCTTGAAAAATAGAACTAAGAGATGAAACAGGTTTCATCAGGTTCAAGGTCAGTCACAATAAAAAAAGGTATATCTCTTTCGTTACAACAAATTAAGCAAAATTGTCTTATAGGTATTTAGAATGGACATAACCCTACAAATTTCGTATTTTTAACTTTTTCTAAATAAACACATAAGGTCATCAAAATATGTGAAAATAGCCAGACAGAGGAGATTTTAGTTGGTTATGAAGGAGCCATAGCTCTTCACAAACACCAAATCAAGTGAAACTATTTTACATGCTTTTGGATGGGGAATAAAGCTATAACTTTTATAATTTACACTTTCCTAATATTTCTTCTAAAGTTATGAAATTATGAGTGCAATAAGCTGCTCTAACAATAAAACTAACATAATCAACTTTTTTGTTCTTAAACTATAACCTTCATATAAGAGTTCCACCTCCAATACTTTATAATTTTTACTAACCATGCATGATTAACATGTCATGAGGGAGGACTTTCATGTGGGAAGAAGAAAAATTAACTTACACCCTTTCCCAAAACCAAAAAAGCCTAGGGTTCCTTCTTAGGCAGCTCACTCTTCTCCCTTTCCTTCTTCTTCTTCTTCTTCTTCTTCTTCTTCTTCTTCTTCTTCTTCTTCCTTTCTTTCTTTTTCCCTTAGTTCTCTCCTTCTTTTGCTACACCTCATGTTTATCCTCTCTAATATGCTCCTAAAAGATGAAAATTTTAATTTTGTAAACTTATTCTAATAAGACAAAATCATGGTGTCTCATTTTCATTAATTGAAAGTTCACTTTTCCTCTTTTAGTCCCTCTCGTTCACTCCTTCATCACCTCCATCCTTCTCCTAATCCTTATATGCTCATTATACTTTTAAATAAGCTTTAAAAACACCATTATTTATGATGTTATAATATGCACACAATATAAGATAATTTGTCATGCAGCTATACAAATATTACATATATGTTCAAGTGTCCTAAATGCAATGGTACAAGTGTCATCATCGTGCCTTTCAAATTCACACATCTAAATGATCATTTATTCAATGCATATGTTCTCATGGGATTGCAAATCATTTATGCAATGAATGTGTTCATGTGAGAAAGCTAATGAATGAGGATAGGGATGTTACATTTCTTCCCCTCTTATAAAGAATTTCATCCTTGAAATTTAATACCTATAAACAAAAGTGGATATCGTCATTTCATGTTCTCTTTAGTTTCCTATGTAGCCTCTTCTTATGAGTGGTTTCTCCATAACACCTTAACCAAAGAATTTCTCAATTTTGTAACTATTTTGTCTTATAACCAATGATTTTTACCAGTTCTTTAACATAACTTCATTATCTATAATTGTTATTATTGGATCCCTAAGTATATGTGTTAGATCATATCGATACTTTCTGAGCATACTAACATGAAATACATCATGAATTTGAACCAACTTTAGTGGTAGTGTTAGCCTATAAGCCAATGGAGCAATTCTTTCTAGGATCCCATATGGCCTCATTTATCGAGGACTCAGTTTTCCCTTCTTGCCAAATTGAATTATTCCTTTCCATAGTGAAACTTGAAGGAACACTTTGTCTCCCACCTTATATTCCATTTCTCTTATATGTTAGTCTATATAGTTCTTTTGCATGTCTTATGTTACTTTAAGTTTGCTCTTGATTACCTTTACATTGTCCACAATGTCTTGCATTAGTTCTAGCCCTTCTAAAACACATATCCCTTTTTTATCCCAATAGATAGAACTTTGACATTCTCTTCCATATAGTGCTTTATATGGTGCCATTTGTATACTGCTATAATAATGATTATTATAAGCAAATTCAATCAAAGCAGTATATTTATAACTCTATCACATATGATTGAAGCATGTATTCAAGTGTTTGAATTGTCCTTTCTAATAGTCCATCTTTCTAAGGATGAAAAGCAATACTAAAATTCAACTTGGTACCTAAAGCATGTTCCAAATCGACCCAAAATTGAGATGTAATTTGTAAATCTCTATCTGATACAATGGACACTGGAATGCCGTGTAATCTGACAATTTCATCCATATATTTCTTGGCTAGTGCTTAAATGAACTATCCTATTGAATAGGTAAAAAGTGAGTTGACTAAAAGTGAGCTGACTTAGTTAATCTATCAATGACCATCCATATACCATCATTCTTCTTCAAAATTATCGGTAACCATAGATGAAGTCCATGGTTATTCTTTCCTATTTCCATATCAGAATTATCAATGATATCAATTTTCCAACCAGTGCTTAATGTTCTATTTTAATCTGTAAATAAGTCAAACATGTTGAAACATAGGTTGTTATATCTTTCATCATTTTAGGCTGCCAAAAATGAGATTGCAATGGTATTATACATTTTCATCATTTCTAGATGCATGGCATATTCTAGGATTTCTCTTTGTAAGTTATCAACATTAGGCATACAAATATGAGAACCCAACACCAACACCTTATTTTGAATATCAAAATAAACATGTCTCCCCTATTTTACCATTTCAATCATTTTATGTAACTTTGGATCCTTGCCCTGTGCTTCTTTAATTAAATCATGCAACATTGGTCACACTTGAAAAGTAGTAATCCATACCCCATTATCTTACATGTTTAGTTCCATATTCAAAGCTTGTAATTGAACTATTGGTCCTAATGCACAAAGAAGGGGGGTTAAATTGATGGGAGATTAAAAAATTTGGAAGGAAGTTTAAAAGATTAGAGAATTAAGAAAGGGTTGAGAGAAAGAACACAAGGTGTTTATAGTGGTTCAGGTGTTAACAAACCCTACGTCCACTCTCCAATTCTTCACAATTAGGTATTTCACTCAACTAAGATTGGTATTTCCAAACTCACACAAAACTTATACAATGTGTTTTATGGCTCACACACAACCCTTACAATTTGTGTTTTTAGGCTCACATAAAACCTCACTCAAGTGATTTAAATAGGCTTACACTTTAACCTATTACAAGAGTTTTGAAGGTTAGGCTAACTCTCAACCTAATTATAAAGGTGTTTAATACTTACACTAAACAATCAAGAACTCATAATTAAAGAATAAGAAGTTATGAAGCAAATTAGCAAGAGTTTGGCTACAATAAAAATGAAATTCTTTTGCATTCATATCTGTTAGGTGGAGTATTTATAGTCAATAACCAGCAAAGAGATGTTATTAACAAACTATGCCTAAATCTCTAAGGTAAGCTAGACAGATTTTGTATTAAATGCTTGTCAGATTGATTTCGAAGTCATGACTGGCTTTCCGCAGTCACAATTTTCTAATTTGCACAGGAATGATTAAAATTGGGTTAGAACCTAGTTTTGTTTCTAACAAATAGTCCACGAGTCATTTTTCCATTGGTGCTCCAAGAAAATTAGCCATTGTGTTTGACCAACCAAGTAAAAGTCGCAGTTGCTATTGATATTCTTCTTGGGCACGACAAGGGCCGTGAATCCTTCTATTTAGTGAAAGGAGAATACTCTTTTAGGTAGTGGTCATGATAGGTGCTTCACCCTCATGAATTTTGATATTCCAATGGTTGCCTTGGACACTTGGTGTGATTTGGTCATAAACTTGGTTCCCTCCTTTTAGCTATGAAATTCGTGGTCATGACTCTGAATGCGAATATCACAGCAAAACTCTTTATGCGTCAATCAAGTTTCCCTCAACTGGATCACGGTTGTGATCTCCCTCATGAATTCTTTTGACCTAATTTCATCCATCGTTAATGCGAGGACGTGGTTGCAAATTAGAGCGTCCTGACTGTGAATTTAGTTGTCTTACTCAAAGTTAGAGATTTAGACTTTCATCAAACTTCCAATGGAAACCTAACCTAGAAATTGCAAAAGTAACACTTAAACAAAACATTAGTACCTATTAATCTTTATTGTCAAGATCAAAAAAGGCTTTTGACTTAGGTTTGACCAACCTAGTCCAACAATCTCCCCCTTCTTGATTTTGACAACTTAGATTGATTTTACTTAAGGAAAATGAATTGCATGAGTGTGAAGTTGAGATGGACAATGATTGTAAACAAAAACATTATTGATCAAATAAGTTTGTCAAGGATTTAAAAGTTTGAATTTGAATTGGATTGCTTCCCTATTGCTCCCCCTAAACTTATACTTCCCTTATGGTATATCATGCACATTCTTTCACTATTTCCCTTTCTCCCCCTTTATAAAAAAAAAAAGGCAAAATATAAATATAAAGGTGCATGGGTGTCAAATGTATGAAGCATAAATTGAGATAGAATTAATAACAAATAAGTATACGAAACAAGTATAGAGCAGTCACATAAAATGAAAGACAACAATTGCAAAAAAGAAATAACACTTTTATTTATTAATAACTATAGGATCACACCTTATAAAAAAATAAGGAAACAAAATAAAATAGTGAAAAACTAAGCTAGAATATTAGATAACTGTCATCATCTATGGAGTCAACCATTTCTTTGTTTGATCCTCTACCT
This sequence comes from Omphalea diandra, assembly GCA_949677035.1. NCBI lineage: Eukaryota > Viridiplantae > Streptophyta > Magnoliopsida > Malpighiales > Euphorbiaceae > Omphalea > Omphalea diandra. The sequence continues at coordinate 10,828 of CATIWR010116082.1, forward strand.
TGAGGTTCATCACCCTCTTTAACCTTTTCGTCATTTTTTTCTTCATGAGTGTCCTTCCAATCCTCAAAATCTACGAAATGGCAAGGAGTAACACCAACTTTTTCCTGAAGATACACCAAATCACTATGGAGGTGGGAGAGTTGTTGATTGAGGAAAAAGAGATTTTGGTTTTGGGCTTTGGTTAGGGAAGAGGAATGGATTGAACACCCTCTTCAATGACTAACCTTTTTCTCTTTGAGGCATGAGATGTTTCTAATTTCTTAGCCCCAAATACACCTAAAGTATATGTGTATGAATCATGGTGTATGGCCTTCGCATTAATAAGATAAGGCAAGTCTAGAAAGTTATGCGATGGTAAGTACTTTTTGGTAAGGAACTTCTCATTATCCTCATTCAGTGCACCCACATAATGATAGATAACAATTACATGTGAGGGAAAAAGAAATTGGCTTTTTGGCTTAGTACTTATATGAATCAATTGATCGATAAGGTACCGATCGATTTATTTTTGGTCAAGTAGAAGAGAAAGGCTAGGTCTTTTTGGGAGACCTTCTCGTTACCATCACCTCTTGCATTAACAGAGAAGGTGATGATACGAAGAAAAAGCCAGTTGGGTAGGGTTTGAATATATTTGGCTAGGGATGTCTTTGGGTCTTATTTGGTCTCGATAGAAATTTCATACCAAAACTTTGAGTAAATGATATCCAGTGCGGAGATGACAAATAGAATGTCATCCCCTACTTGAAGATTGAAAAGATTATAGAGTTATTCAAAGGTAATAAAAAATGGATCTCCAAATGCCTTAAATATTAACCCATACTGACCTGCTCACGATTCTGCTCTACAACTCAAGGTTACCATGCACATAAATTCCCACACTATTTCTTCGTAATCAAGCTCGTCTCAGAAGATGAAATTATTCCAACCCAAATTTGAAAGATAGGCATAAATTTCATCCTTGATTCCAAGTGATTCAAGGAAAAATGTGGAGGGAATTTTGTTTGGTTGGATTATCTTAGAAGAGTTTGCCTTATAATGATCATTTTCTTTCTTAGTTATCCTTTTCATCATATGAAGGGCAGAGGGACTAGATGGTTGAGCTATTGTTTTCCCTTTTTCTACTCTAGAGGCTTTCTTGGGAGCCCATTGGAGATAGGAGAGAGTTTGAAGAAGGTTTTACGAGTAATAATGAAGAGAGATGAAGCAATTTAGCAAATGTGAGTTAGAGCATTGTTTCAAGGGTTTAAAGAGGCCAGGAAAAGATGTAAAAAAGTAACAAATGGTCAAAAATACATTTAATGAGGGGGTGTCATCGATTGGCAATCAAATCAGTTAATGCTTAAGAGTTACTCAAATTCACAATTACGAACTACAAGTCATGACCATTAATTACAAAATATTTGAGTAACGGATAAAAAAATCCTTGAAAACCAACGTGGTCAATGGTTTAAATTTTTAAATTTTGAAAAAATCACAGTGGAGATTGAAAATAGCGACCACGAATTACAAGGCAAAAAAAGTAAACATGAAAAGATAAGATTTGGCCTTTTAAGTTACGATCCACTTACTATATTAGAGCTTAATTCATGCATATTGGCATAGAGAGGCACAATTGCGTAAAGGATTAAGACATCGAAAGAAGTAAACTACACATTCATCACATATATCAAATAATCATTCAAGAATAATGCACTATGCAAAGAGTATTCTAAAAGATCCAAAATTTCACATTAGGGAGCTTCCATCAAACATTTCTAACACTCTTTTAATAAAGTTCATTTTTTCTTCATTGAGAGGTTTAGTGAAAATATCTGCAAGTTGATGATTAGTGTCTATAAATTCCAACACTACATCACCATTTTGGACATGATCTTTAATAAAATGATGTCTAATGTCTATATGTTTGCTCCTAGAATGTTGGATGGGATTCTTTAAAAGATTTATTGCACTAGTATTATCATATTTGATGGGAATGTGATCAACAACTTTGCCATAATCCTTTAATTATTATTTCATCCAAAGAACTTAGGTGTAGCAATAACTCGCAACTATATATTCTTCTTCAGTGGTAAATAAGGCAATCGAAACTTGTTTCTTACTAAACCAAGACACTAGGCATTCTTCAATGAATTAGTAAGTTCCAGAAGTGCTTTTTCTATCTAGAAGACTACCGGCATAATCTGCATCCGAATAACTAAGTCCAAATAATGAATCTTTAGGATACCATAACCTTAAATGCAATGTGCCATTTAAATATTTGAAAATCCTTTGGACAATATTAAAATGTGATTCTTTAGGGCAAGATTGAAATCTAGCACAGATGCATACACTAAACATAATATCGGGCCTGGAAGTAGTAAGATAGAGTAAAGAACCAATCATACCTCGATATCTCTTCTCATTAACAGACTTGCCTGATTCATCCTTGTATAGTTTGATGGTAGCTCTCATTGGTGTTTTGGCTACTTTGCATCCTTCCATGCCAAATTTCTTGAGAATATCCTTTGTGTACTTGGCTTGTTTGATGAAAATCTCTTCTTTGATTTACTTAATTTGTAGGCCAAGGAAGAATTTAAGCTCTCCAATCATGCTCATTTCAAATTCCCTAGTCATACACTTAGCAAAATCCATACAAAGAGATTCATTAGTATTACCAAAAATGATATCATTAACATATATTTGCACAATTAGTGTATCATGATTATGCCTTTTTATAAACAAGGTTGCATTAACCGTCCTCTTTTCAAAATCATTTTGCAAAAGAAATGAACTAAGTCTTTTATACCAAGCTCTTAGAGCTTGTTCAAACCATACAAGGCTCTTATCAGTTTAAAAACATGATTTGGAAAGATATGAGATTCAAAACTAGGAGGTTGTTTAACATAAACTTTCTCCTCAATGAAACCATTTAAAAATGCACTTTTAACATCCATTTGAAAAATTTTGAAATTCATGTGACATGCATATGCTAGAAGAATCCTAATGGCTTTTAATCTTGTTATGGGGGCATAGGTTTCATTGTAATCAATGCCTTCCTCTTGGTTGTATCCCTTAATAACCAATCTAGCCTTATTTCTAGTGATGAACACTTTCTCATATGACTTGTTCCTAAACACCCATTTTCAACCTATAATAAGGTTTTCCTTATGCCTTAGAACAAGTTCCCATGCATTGTTTCTCTTGAATTAAGTTCCTCTTACATAGCAATTACCCAACTATCATCATCAAGAGCCTTATCAATAGATTTTGGCTTAAATTGAGAAACAAATATAAGATTATTATCTAAAGAATTGAGTTGAGATCTAGTACTTACACCCTTGGATGTATCACCAATGATTAGGTAATTATGGTGATGCTTGGAGAATCTTTAATCCTTAGGAAGATCTTGATTTGGGGTTTCCATTTATTGATGTTGATTTTTTTTTTCTTCTCTTATCGATTTGCCTTCATCATAATCTTTATCCATCTCTCTTTTACTTGTCTCTAATTTCAATTTCTCAACGTCACCTATAAGAATATCAACAAGATAACCTTTCCTAAGATCAAGTTTTTTAGATTCATCAAACGCAATATTCATAGACTTTTTAACAACTATGGTACTCTTACTGAAAACTCTATAAGCTTTGCTAAAGGTGGAATAACCTAGGAAAATACCTTTATTTGTTTTTTAATCAAAATTTCCAAGATTATCCTTGGTATTTAAGATATAACACTTATATCCAAATACTCTTAGGTATGACAACTTAGGCTTTCTACCATTCCAAAGCTCATAAGAAGTTTTATTACGAATGGGCCTTTCAAAAACATGATTTGTAATGTAATATGAAGTATTGATAGCTTCAGCCTAAAAGTAATTAGGTAAAGAATACTCATTGAGCATAGTTCTAGCCATTTCTAGTAATGGTCTATTTTTCCTCTCTACAACATCATTTTGTTGTGGTGTTCTAGGAGTTGAAAAGTTATGAAAAATCTCATTCTCTAAGCAATAAGATTCATTTTGAAATTTTTTTCCATGGTCACTTATTATAGAAGAGATGAAGTAACCCTTTTTATTTTGAATCCTTTTTGTACAACTTTTAAAAGCATCAAAAGTTTCATGCTTGTGAGCCAGAAAGGATACCCAACCAAACCTAGAGTAATCATCCACTAGGACAAGTGCATAATTTTTTCCACCTAAACTAGCACTCCTAGTAGGTCCTATTAAGTCCATATGGATAAGTTGAACAGGTTTAGATGTACTTACAACATTCTTTGTTTTGAATAAGGATTGATGTTGCTTTCCCATTTGGCATGGTCCACATGTCTTGTCTTTGGATAACTTTAGCTTAGGAAGACCTTCCACTAGCTTTCCTTTTGATAAGCTTTGTAGGAGCTCCATGCTAGCATGTCCAAGCCTTTTATGCCAAAGCCAAGCTTCATTGCTAAGTGACACAAGACACTTAAAAGATGGTTAGCAAATTTTCTAAGTCAATTAGGTAGGTATTGCCCTTCCTTTCACCTTAAAAACTACCTTTTTATCCACCAAAGTGGTCACTCGGCATTCTCTAGGGTCAAAGATACCCTTATCACATAATCGACTTACATTAAGGAAATTATGTTGTAAACCATCAATAAGTAAAACATCATCAACGAGAGGACAATCATTCTTACCAATTGGTCCAATGCTAATTACCTTACCCTTGGCATTATTTCCAAAGGAAACATTACCACTTTCTTTTTCTTTTAAGGTCATGAATATCTTTTTGTTCCACATCATGTGTTTTGAGCAATAACTATCCATATGCCAATCATTTATTTCATTAGTGGCTGTCGAACAATCCTACATAACACAAATAAATCATTTTTATTTTGGTATCCAACACACTTGGGTCTTATGAGGTTAGGCTTAAAAGGATCCTTCAATTTGATATGTATCTTCCTAATGTAACAATGAATGTTGATGTGACCAAACTTCATGCAATAGTTGCATTAGAGTTTAGACTCATGAGTCTTCCTCCAATACATGGCCTTGGTATGAGTAGGGGTTTTCTCATACCAAGATAATGTGAATGTGAGCATGAGCATGAATGGATGAGTGTAGAAGTGAATTTTTTTTGTGTGTTTAGGTGAACATGCTTTTTAGTGTAAATATATGCATGATAAGCCTTCTTAGGGATAGGCTTTGAGCCTTAATAAGCCTTGCTTTTGCCCTTGGTCAATGGTGGGTTAGTGCTTTGAGCACTTTTTCTTCCAACTACCTCAATACTTGATGTTTAAGGTGTTGAGGCTTTAATGAAGGTTATGAGTGTAAATGTAGATGAAGAGGCTCCATTGAAGCCTAAACCATGTCTAATTAAAGGAGGTCTTTGACATACAATAAGTGTATCGAAGACTTCCTTTCCCTTGTGAAACTATGATATGGAATTTTTAAGTTCTATTACTTCACCCTTTAAAGAATCATTCTCTTTTATCAAGGAGTTTAAGGAAGAAGATGACTTAGAAAGATTCTCAATAGATTTCTTGAGTTCTTCATTGAAAGTCCTCAATTCACTTATAAGATTATTCAAGGATTTAAATTCATCCTCTAGTTTAAAGCATTTTCTCTTGTAAGATTTCATTTGTGACTTGTGTTTGCCACATTTCAAAGTAAGAGCTTCTAAATGCTCATCATCTACATCATCTAACTCATCATATTCTTCATAAGAATGGGGTGAAGAGCTTACCTCATTTGAAGAATCATCTTGTTCCATGAAGCACTAGTTTGCAATTTCCTCCACTTCATTTTATTCACTTAAGTTGTCATCCTAAGTTACTTTGAAGCTCTTCCTTTTCTCCATGTCCCTTTTCTTCTTCTTCTTTAATTTGGGGCAATCATACTTAATGTGGCCTTGCTTGCCCAATTCATAACAAGTAACCTCTTTCATTCTGTCTTTAAGGTTTGGAGCTGCTTTCTTGAAGTTTCTTCTCTTTATTAGCTCCTTTGTTCTTCTTGAAAGCATAGCCAGCTCCTATTCCTTTTTATCAAAATCTTCCTCACTAGATGCCATCTTTTGGTTCCTTTTCTTTTGATGAAGGTTTGAGAGCTAAGGTATTATTTTTTGGTTTTTCTGATTTGTCTCCTTGCCCTTTCATCTTTTTCATTTCTTTATCCTTCTTCAAAGCTAGGTCATGAGTTAGAAGCTTGACTATAAGAACGTTAATTGGTACCTTCCTTATCTTCAAATTTGACTCTTGGATGCAACAAACCCTAGCACCAAACTTTTCAAGGGTAAAGATTTAAGAATTTTATAGTTTATCTCATGATTGGTGAGAATTCTTCTCAATTTCTCCATGTTAGTGACAACTGAAATGAACCTATTCATCATATATGTGATGCTTTCATTCTCCTTTATCATAAATAGCTCCCATTTAGTCACATACATTTCAACCTTGCTACACTTCACCAAAGTAGTGTCTGCATGATAGTTTTCCAAGGCCTTCCATATCTTATAAGCTATGAGGTAATGTTAGACGCTTCTTATTTCTTCTCTTGATAGAGAACTAAGAAGGATTGGCATAGTTCTCTTGTTTCTTCCATTGGATCTCCTATGAGCTTCAACCCATTCTTCTATTGGGATCAATTCTTCACTTCCATCCACCACCTTAATAGGTGGTTTCCACTCTTTAGCTACAATGCCATAAAGATCCACCACATCTTTATCCAAATAAATTTCCATCCTATACTTCCAATGAGTATAGTCGGAACCATCAAAATATGGCTTGAGATGGTGTGGATTCCTTCTTGTGCCATGATCTTTTTTTGCAAAATTAAGCCTTGAAATAAGACGAGGCTCTGATGCCACTTATTGGCCCTAATGCACCAAGATGGGGTGTTGAATTGGTGGGAGATTAAAAACTTTAGAGGGAAGTTTAGAAGATTAGAGAATTGAGAAAGGGTAGAGAGAAAGAACATAAAGTGTTTATAGTGGTTCGGGTGTTAACAAACCCTATGTCCACTCCCTAATTCTTCATATTTGGGCATTTCACTCAACTAAGATTGGTGTTTTCAGGCTCACACAAAACTTGTACAATGTGTTTTATGGCTCACACATAACCCTTACAATTTGTGTTTTTAGGCTCACACAAAACCTTACTCAAGTGTTTTTGACAGGTTCATACTTTAGCCTATTACAAGAGTTTTGAAGGCTAAGCTAACTCGCAACCTAATTACAAAAGTGTTAATGCTTAGACCAAACAATCAAGAACTCACAATCAAAGAATAAGAAGTTGTGAAGCAAATTAGCAAGAGTTTGGCTATAATAAAAATGAAATTCTCTTGCATTCATGTATGTTTGGTGGAGTATTTATAGGCAACAACCACCAAAGAGATGTTCCTAACATACAATGCCTAAATCTCTAAGGCAAGCTAGGTATATTTTACATTAAATGTCTGTCAGACTGATTTCGCGATTGTGACTGGTATTTTGAGTTCGTGATTTTCCAATTTGCACTGGGATGATTGAAATCATATTAGAGAACCCTATTTTGTATTTAACAGTTGGTCCATATGTCCTTCTACCATTAGTGCTCTAAGAAATATAGTCATTGTGTTTGACCAACCAACAAAAAGTCATGGTCATGATTGATATTCTTCTTAGGCGTGATAAGGACCACAAATCCTTCTATTTGGTGAAAGGAGAACACTCTTTTGGGTTACAGTCACGATAGGTGCTTCGCCCTCGCGAATTTTGATATTCTAATGGTTATTTTGGACACTTGGCATGATTTGGTCGAAGACTTGGTTTCCTCCTTTCAACTATGAAATTTAAAGTCACGACTCTAAACACAAACATCACAATAAATCTCTTTGTGAGTCAATCAAGTTTCACTTGGCTGGATCGCGGTTGCGATCTCCTCCACAAATTCTTCTTGCCTAACTTCATCCATCCTTAATATGAGGTCGTTATCATAAATTAAAAGGTACTAATTGTGAATTTGGATGTCTTACTCAAAGTTAAAGATTTAGCCTTCCATCTACCTTCCAACGAAAACCTAACTGAGAAACTGCAAGAACAACACTTAAATAAAATATTAATACCTATCAATTTTCACTATCAAGATCAAAAGAGGCCTTTTACTTAGGTTTGACCAACCTAGTCCAATATGAACTAAATAAGAGAGTGGAAATACCTACAAATGAGCTAAGTTGCTTTTTGATTTCCTGCTCAAAGCATTAACAATCGCATTTACCTTCCCTGGGTGATACTCAATGGTACAATCATAATCTTTTAGTAGTTCTAACCACTACCTCTGTATCATGTTTAATTCTTATTGGCTCATCAAATACTTCAAGCTCTTATGATCTATAAATATCTGAAAGGTTTCTCCATACAAGTAATGTCTCCATATTTTCAAAGTAAACACAATGGCAACAAGTTATAGGTCATGTAATAGGTGAGATAATTCATATGTCTTTAGTTATCTAAATGCATATGCAATTACCTTACCATGTTGCATTAAACACATCAAAAACCTTAATGAAAGGCATCATTGTAAACTATAAATCCTTTATTACCTATAGGAATGGCTAACACTAGAGTAGATGTCAATTTATCCTTTAATTCATCAAAACTCTCCTCACATGCTTTAGACCATTGAAATGTTGTATTTTTTTGAAGTAACTTAGTCAAAGGAGTAGCTATAAGTGAAAACCCCTCAACAAATTGATAATAATACCCAGTTAGTCCTAAGAAACTTCGAACTTCTGTAACACTCTTTAGGGTTTTCCATTTTACTATTACTTCAATTTTGTTTGGAAACACCTTTATGCTCTTTTCAGAAACTACATGTCCCAAAAAAATCACATAGTTAATCTAGAACTTGCACTTGCCTAATTCAGCAAATAGTTATTTTTCTCTCAAAATTTGTAACACAATCCTTAATTGTTGTTCATACTCCTCTTTGCTCCTTGAATATGCCAGTATGTCATAAATGAACACAATTACAAATTTGTCTAAATAAGGCAAAAACACTTTGTTCATAAAAAGCCATAAATGTAATTAGTGCATTAGTCAAACCAAATAACATCATTAAAAATTCATAATGCCCATAGCTAGTTCCAAAAGCAGTCTTCGATACATTTGAGTTTGAAATTTTGAGCTGATAATATCCTGATTTCAAGTTAATTTAAGAAAACACTCATGCTCCTTATAACTAATCAAACATATCATATATCATTGGCAAAGGATATTTGTTCTTTATAGTAACTTGATTCAACTATTTATAATCAATATACAACCTCATTGTCCCATCTTTCTTTTTTAACAAATAGCATTGGAGCACCCCAATGTGACACACTAGGTCTAATGAATCCCTTTTCAAGTAATTCTTGTAATTAGATCTTTAATTCTCTCAACTCAGTTGGAGCCATCCTAGAAGGAGAAATGGATATTGGTGTTGTTTTTGGGACTAACTTAATTCTAAATTTTATCTCCCTGTCATGTGGCAAACCAAGTAAGTCAGCTAGAAACACATTTGGAAACTTATTTACTACTATAATATTCTTAAGTAATTCATTTATAAACCTTGTGTCTACCACATGTGTCAAATAAGCTTCACAACCACCTTTAATCTTGCAAAAAGCCTTCATAATAGAAACTAAACATGCAAGCACAATTTCTCTTTCCCCCCTGAACATAACCCTTGTTTGATTTAGAGATTCTATAATAACTTCCTTAGTAAAACAATTTACTATTGCATGACATTTGGATAACCAGTCCATACCCAATATCACATCAAATTCATGGAGTGGCAACAGTATTAGATCAACATTCAACTTAATGTCATCAATATGAATCACACAATCACGACATATCTTATCCTCAATAATCACATCTCTCAAAGGAGTACTAACACATAGGTTAAAACCTAAAGTTTAACACTTACTATACAATTGTGATGCCATGTTCAATTAAATGAATGAATGTATGAAGCCAAGATCAATTAATACATCAACTTCTAAATCATGGAGAAAAAGTTTACCCATGATAACCTCTAGAGCAGTAATAGCACCTTGCCTAGTCATAGCAAATAATCTGGCCTGTGTTAGGGTTCTAGAACTCTGATTTTCTGATCTGCTTATACCTTGACCAATTGTAATTATTCTACCTCTACCCCTGCCAAATGATAATCCAACTCCACTAGCTTTTAAAACTTTAATTATGGGCTCTAATGTAGCTCTACCTTTGCCTCTACCTTCCTCTAATATTTTAGATCTTTTAGGACAATCTCTAAGCATATGATCAAAAGACACAAAAGTAATAGCCATCAGTCAGTTTCCTACATTCAACCATATGTTGCTTGCCACAATGTACACATAAGGGTCATTGTTGCATAACTTGGGCTTGACTTCTACCTGCATAAAACAAAACTCTTAATCCCCTACCTCTATAGCTAGAGTAGTCACCCCTAGCACTAGATTGTGATGGCATATAATCTCCACATTTACCTTTCTTTCTATTAAAATCTCCTACAAACTTAATAGGCCTTTTTTACTCATTGTTATATTCTTTCTTTTTCTAATCTTTCCACTCTAATTGCAGCAGTTTTTAGCTTGGTATAACTTTCAAGATTTGCAGTTGTGATCCTACTTTTCATTTATATCTTAGTCTCTCTTCAAACTTTAAACATTTATCTTTGTCAGTGGCCACCACGAAGGATGCATAATGAAATAATTTATTAAATTTTGCCTCATACTTAGCTATAGTCATCTCCCTCTATTTCAGATTCAGAAATTCCCTTTTGTTGGACTAGGATGGTTAATCCTAAGTCTAGAACCTCTTTTGATCTTGATAAAGAAGATTGATCATCACTAACATTTCAAATAAGTGTTGATTTTGTAAAAATAAATAAATCTCTCAATAAGAAATTAAAGGAGTTGATAAACTCCAAAGTGACATGTAAATCACGACCACAATCTAGAATTCGTGACCGCAACTCATGTTAAGGCATGCTGAAATTTAAGCAGGCGAAATCGCGGAGCCATTCTCGACCACAACCTATGGAAAAGAAGAAGCCCAAAATGTGACAGATGAATTCGCAGTGAATGTCATGCCCAAATCACAACTGCGAATTTCAAAGTAACTCAAGAGGGAAGCAAGTACACAACCACAGCTTGACAAGTGCCCAGAAGACTGTTGGAAATCAAATTTTGCGGAGGCATCTTATTGGTAGCGACCGCAAATCCTGAGGAAGAAAAATGACTACTTCAATAGACGAATTTGCGTCCTCTGTTACGTCCTGTACAAGAAAACTCGCAACCGCGACTTCTAAAAGTAAGTAAAAGACAACGACTATATTTTCCTAGTGAACTAATAAGAAGCTACCACGTGGACTAGCCATTAGACACAAATGAGGTTTCCCTTAAGGAATTTGGATTTTGCGACTGCGAAATGGCAGTAGCGACAACGATTTCATCCTGACAACCACTTAATGCAGAATCTGTCTAGCATGTCTCAAAGATTTGATGAGTTATGATCTGCAACGTCTCTTTGGTGAAGTTTGGCTATAAATACACCACAAAACAGCCATGAATAAGGTTGCTAAGAAATTTATTACAAGTGATTAAAAGCTCTCAATCTTTGCTACTCATTTCCTTCATTTTCTTTATGAAATTGTAATTGTTATGTGTGAGCATTAAACACCAAGTTGTAAGGTTATAGTGTTAGTCTGTAAAAACACTTCAAGAAAGGTTTAAGTGTGAGCCTAGTGAAACACTTGAGTGAGGTTATGCGTTAGCCTAAAAAACACATTGTTCTAAGGTTGTGTGTGAGCCATCAAAACACAAGTTGTATAAGTTGGGTGTGAGCTTGAAAGCACCTTGAGATAGTGAAATACCCAATTGGTTAATTAGGGAGTGGATGTAGGGTCAATTATACATGAACCACTATAAATTAGTTGTCTCCATTCTACTCCTTCTTCTTCCCCTTTTCTTTGTTATTGAAATTTTTATACACCAATTCAACCCCCCTTCTTGGTGCCTAGGGACAACAAGTGGTATCAGAGCAAGGTTTTCACAAATCAAACCTTCATTGGATCAAACAAGATCATGGCACAATAAGTAAACCACTCACAACTATGATCATATTTTGATGGAACCGACTATACTCATTGGAAGTATAGGATGGAGATCTATCTTGACACAGATGTGGTGGACCTTTGGGATGTGGTCATTAAGGAATGGAAGCCTCCTACAAGAGTTGTGGATGGCAATAAAGAATTAATCCCAAGGGATGAATGGGTTGAAGCTCACCAGAAGTCAAATGACAAGAACAAGAGGGCAATGGTCATTCTCCTAAGCTCACTTTTGAAAGAAGAGATTGGGAGAGTACAACATTGTCAAACTGTACATGCCATATGAAAGACTCTAGAGAACTATCATGAAGGCACAACCTTAGTCAAGTCAAGTCGTTTAGAGATGTATGTCACCGAATGGGAATTCTTCATGATGAAGGACAATGAAAACATCACAGAAATGACCAATCGCCTCTTGTCCATCGTCACCAATATGAAGAAGTTTGGAAGAGCACTTACAAATTATGAGGTAAACACCAAAATCCTTGAAACTCTTCCTCTTAACAAATTTGGGGCTAGGGTGTGCAACATTCAAAAGTCCAATCCAGAGATTGGAAAGGTCCCAACTGATGTGCTCATTGGCAATCTCTTGACTCATGAGTTGGCCATTCAAAAAGATGAGGAAATGAAGAAGCTAAGGGGCCAAGGTGAAAAACCAAAAAAAGAACCATGGGTCTCAAAGCTTCAACAAGGGAGAAAGAAAGAGACACATCTTCAAGTGAAGAGGATAGTGACAAAGAAGGAAAAGAGCTAGCCATGCTCTCAAGGAGAACCAAGGAGTTGATAAGGAGGAGAAAAAAGAGAAGAGTTTTCAAGAAATCAGCCCAAAGTCCAAAAAAGAGAACAAATGATGTCACATGCTATGAATGTGGCAAATAAGGGCACATGAAGCATGAATGTCCCAAGTTGAAAAAGAAGAAAAGATGGGATAAAGAAAAGAAGAAAAGCTTCTCTGCCACTTGGGATGATGACTCAAGTGAAGAAGAGGAAGAAGGAGAGGTGGCCAACATATGCTTCATGGCACTAGGGGACTCTTCACAAGAGGTAAGTACATCCTCCCACTCCAATTCTTATTATGAGGTAGATGATATAGATGAAGAGCTATTGGAAGCTCTAACTATGAAGTGTGATGAGTATAAGTCACAAGTTAAAACCTATAGCAAGAAATGCTCCAAACTAGAAGATGAGTACAAGTCTCTAAATAAGCTTGTGAATGAATTGAGGGCTTTTAATAAAGAACTTAAGAAATCTGTTGAAAATTTATCA